>NDGN011277195.1:0-12891 GCA_002564285.1 Tympanoctomys barrerae | reverse complement strand
TTTTACCTCCATTTTGAGACCGGACTCACCTCTTCCAACTCGAGTTCAATATGGGACCGAGAGGAAGAGGTGGGGCCAGTCCATACACCCATTTCAACTGAGACTCTCCTGCCCCTGGTCTCTAAGACCTTTCCTCAGACAGGTCACGAGACTTCTCAGAAAGGATGTTTTTGTCTAAATCTTTGTGTGGTGTCAGCATGAAATTGGTCATCAGAAGGTGAATTTATTAAGATCCTTCAAGACACTTGCGTGTATTGTAGAGAGGTCAATTTTTTGCACTGTCCTGTGTAGGTGAAGATCTTGTCTACACTATTTGGAATCTGTGAGGAGTTGGGCAGGTGTCAATCTCTGTATACTTGAGTAAACTGTGAATATTAACAGTTACTATCCTGGAGAGTTGCTGGAAGGTGTGCATGAGATTATATATGTGTGACACTCATTTCGGGGCTAGACATATGCAAGAAGTTCAATGTGTACTACTTATCATTCTCTCAAAAATAATAGGGAAAAGTGAAGAGGTACTTTCTAGGATTTGCTAAATGCCAGGCCTTCAACTACATATACACTGGCTCGTTTGATTGCTGCAATGCCCTTATGAGTTCAGCAATATATTGTGAAGTTCTGGGGATTCACAGGGTCCCAGGATGGAAGTGGAAGCACCTGAGTGGGGTGCTAGCTCTAACTGCAGAACTCTGCCCTTGCCTTCCTACCTTGGTTCCTTGGGATGTGGGACATATTTCTTGTGCTTTCCCTTAGTGCCATATTTTTCTTTCTTCATGTCCTTAAGGCCTTTTTAAAAATTGTCATCTGGCCCATATCCCATACCTGTGTAAGGTCAGCTAGGAGGCAGGCTTATGAGCTAGAAACTTGCCTGCCACACTCAGGGAAAAATACAGAGCACCTGGCTAAATTTGAATTTCAGATATAAGACATATCATCTTTAGTGTAAAAGTGTCCTCAGCAATGCACAGGTATACCTTTTCTATATAATTGTTTGTGGTTTATTTCAAATTAAAATTTAAGCAGGCTACCTCTCCAGGAGAAGATACTTAGTATCTTGTAAACTGTGGAGGCAACTCTGGCTTTGGGTCAGGAGATCCCAGATCCACTGTGCCATTTTGTGCTCTGTCACCTGTTCCACTTCCTAGAGAATAATCATCCCTTTCTAAACCTCAATGTCATCATTTTTTGGAAGGGTATAATCAATCTTTCCTGACACTAATATTCAGTGACCAAATGGGTGTCTCATGTCGGTTAGTAGGATTACACGTCAACAATCTCAGTTAGCATTTATTGGATGTTCTGTGTTCAAAGGTAGAAATGAAAGGGTTCATGTGGCTTGGTTGCAGCTTTGAGCTAATCACAACCTGTTTGAGAATTGTGGACAGGCAGAGAGGCAGTTGCAAATGAGTTCACTCCACCTAACGATGGAACGCTCGCTCAGTGCTGGGAGAGCCCAAGGGCAGATCCTTGAGGCTGTGTCTGATGGAGCTCAGGGGTCTTCAAGAGATGAGGCTAGGCTGGGCATTGAAAGAGAAGTGTAAATGCATGGCCACATATTTCCTATGAAGCCTACTCTTTGCTTTTATGCAATCAAAAATTAACTTATCTGTTAACCATGCCGGCATTTTCCTATGTAGGCTTAATGAAATATTCCAGGGGATTAGCACTCTGGACTGCTAGATATCATTTATTTCCATTGTACAGAAAAAAAAGCTGAATCTCAGAGGAGTCTTGGCCAGATAGTATAGCTTGCAAGTGTTGGAAAATGGATGATTACTAATGAAACTGCTAACTACCGTATCTGTGAGCCAATGAAGTCACTGAACTTTCTAGTCTAGCTTGAAAAATATAGCTAAGAGGAGATAGGAGAATTTGGAACTTTAAAGACACAAACTGCAATGGAAAGGGCAGCTGGGTGCTGTCTTGGAGGCCTGAGCTGCCTTTCAGGGACAGCCTTAGAAGTCCAGCATTCCATGCACCCCTTTCTCCAGCATGGCAAGGTGAAAGCAGGAGTCGGTGGCCTTTATTGTATAATGAAAGGTTATCTGATCACATCAGTTATTTGATCACAAAGCTTTCTGATGTTTCACTTTAAGCCAGAACCTTGGAAATGCAGAAAATAGATCCAATTGCAAGCTTGACCTTTTCTGAGCACCGAAGACTGATGGCAAAAGGAACTAGAATTGCTCCTCAAAGATAATTCTTTCTGCAATTCAAAGTACGAGGTTTCAGCTGAGGTGTGGATGAGGCCACTCCCTAGAGAGCTGCTAGGTTTCAAAAGACAGGTGTCTGGCACTCGTCTGTACTGAGGGGGTCCGCTGGGGGTGACTGCTTTGTCTTTGTCTTATTCTCATGTTCTCGCTCTTTTGTATACATGTGCTTGCATTACAGTTGTAGACACCTACATACAAATTAGTATTTGAAATAGCCCCAACAAATTTGGAGAAATATAGATAGTTTGGCTTTTGGAACACAGGCTAATCATATTTGATGTGTTATGTATATATCTATTTGAAAATGAATCAATGTATTAGCTCATTTTTTCCTTGATTTCTAGGTTGGCATATTCAACACATATTTACAAATATCTATCACATGCTTTGTAAACTCTGCTAAGTTCTGGACATTGGGAGCTAAGAGGAAAGAGTTCATACAATTTATATCCCATTCAACATTTCAACAAGGGCAGGTGGCGTGGAAGCCATCTACATACCTGGATTTGAAACTGGGCTCTCCTGCTCACTAGCTGCGTGTCCTTAGTACACTCCCTTAGTATTCTGAATCTCAGTTTTCTCATCTGTAAACTAGGCTAGTAATAACTAATAGTTTCCTAGAGCAACTTTGCTACTAACCGCATGTCAGCATGGCATGCTTTGTAAGGGAACAGCTATGACACAGGGAAGGCTTCTTTGTGGCTGAAGCTCACGCCACCGAGGGGTAGCGGAACTGAACACTGAATCATGACCTTCCAGTTCCAGGCATCCTACTTTTTCCATTACTTCCAGCCTCATTTTAAAGACTAATTAATTAATTCTTCCCTCTAAGTGATTCAGCAAAACATTTCTATGTTCTAGTGCCATTATGTACAGCCCCTGTGGGGAATTTATTTTACACTTTGAAGATGACAACTTCTACCACAACAAAACTAACTTCACTTTTCCAGTTGAATCCAGCCATGGTAGAATGTAAAATCTATGTCAACCTAACTCCCGTGGTTGATAAGTACAATGTGATATTAAACCATTTCTTCCTTCTGTGCAGCATATAAGTGTCCCATTTGATCTTCTTTCAGCAAATTACCTTTGGAAAGCACACCCTCTTGATGCTCGAGTGAAGGAACGCCTATTTTAGCCATCCTCAACTCTGGGCAACAGAATGACTGCATCCAAGTGTATTTGGGCTTCCTACCAGGTAGGGTTGCAGCCAATGCTCGCTGTGGACTTGGCTTGCCTGTCAAGCCAGTTACATAAGCCTATTCTTTCCCCACCAACACCAAAATCTCTCCTTTGGAGGAGTCACATGTTTATGAATGTATTTACAATGACTTTGTAGAAGGTCTTAACATTAAATGGTGCATGGACAAATAGCACCCTTACATCTTTGGATTTCAGTGTCCTTTTCTGTTTCAAAATCTGGTTGAGAACTGGCTCTATTTTTCTAAAATACCATCAATTGTTTAAGCTTCAAAAGACCTTGTTTTAGTAGCTTTTAAGGATGGGTGTTTTTTAAAAGCAGACTCTGCCTCCATGTCCTACTTGATATTTGAGAGTCCACTAGAAAATTTGTAATTTTTAAGACACATTTAATGTTTAATTGCATATCTAATACATAAATAGCTTCTTATATTGCAATACAGTAAAATATAGTAAGTAAGGCTAAAGTCCCTTTTATATACTTCTCCAGGGAAATAAATATTAATATTTTGGTGCATGTTCTCCTAGAATTTTATGTCTTTGTATAAAATTTTGTGTATTTTGATATATACAAGAATGTTTTAACATAAATTAAATAATTTCATCTGTTATATCACTGACTTCTTTGAAATCATGTATAGATCTACTGCACTCTTTTAAAAGAATATTTATTAATGATTATTAATAATAATCATTTATTTTACTATTTCTGTTTTGAAAAATGTTTATGTCATCTTTTTTCTCCTAACAATAACTGTGTATGTGGCTCTTTTTGCAAATAAATGTACCTGTATCCCAAGGATGCATACAGAGAAATGAAATTCTCGCTTCAGCTTAGAACTTCAGAGTTGGGAAATTCCCTGGTCTCTGAAATGGCACCTGTCTCCCCTGATCTCCTCTCCATGGAGTGAGTTCTCTAGAGTGAACAGAGAACCTTGACCCTTGTGGTTCTCAATCTATGCTTTGCATGGTACAAGTCTAGTAGTTGTCTCTTCAGATTTGGTAGTCCTACCATTCTGTTACTGAAGGAAGGAGGAGATGAGTAGTGAATTAATGGAAAATCAAAAAGGTAGCTCTCAGAAGTTTTTATTGTAACAGAAAGATTAATGGTCTGTGTTTTTGAGTTTGGAGGCATAAGTTCTTGCACATAACTCCTAATTCCTAGTCTTTCCCTCCCTCCACAGAGGATGACCCTGAATCATAGAATCTTACCTGTGTGGCCAGTGGTGCAGGGGGCTTTATAACCAGTTTTTTAGAGGTGGAGACAGTATTTAGAGAGTATTTTTGACCTTGGATAAGTAGCTTTGCTGTTGTTTCCAATCATTTATCAGAACAGGAAAGGATCACTGATTTGCTAGGTTATTGACATTGGTGAAGGAATGAACTAAGATCAGAAAGGTGAAACTTAAGAGCCAGTTTAAGGGACAACTTGGCACAGTGTTTAAAAACATGTGCTTTACAGAGTTCATTTCAAACAATGCTGAGGCAGATGTGTGAGGGTCAACAGAGCAATTCCAACTCTTGGCAGAAGGGGACACTCTTGCACTTTCTCTGTGTTGTAACCAGAGAAAGGATGGGACAAAGTTTTGTCTCTATTGTCCCATTTAGTTTTTGAGTCATTGTATGGGTGGTGAGTTACACTGGGCTCATTTTTTGGGATTGAGCATTTTATGACTTTCCAAAATGTGAAGGTTACTTATCCAGGTTGATTTTACACATATTTTGTCCAGGACAGAAAGGAGCTGACCACGTGGCCTAAGTGGCATAGGAAGAACTCAGCACAGCAGACAACCACTGTATCATGAAAACAGCATTAGGGACCCAACTGTCCCCTGATTCTGAATGACCTATTAATGGAGGTGTGCTGCATGGCAGCAGAGGTTGTGTTCTGCTGCCTTCCGTCAGTAATGGACAAGAGGGGTGCAGGATAGGTTTCAGGAGATAGAATTTTAAGGGCTGGGCTGGTAGTTCTAACAACAGTATTATTGTGTAGATGAGCAGTTATGGGAAACTCTCAACATGGAAATGGGCCCCTTGAGCAGCATTTCCCACGCTGTCATAAATACTGGGAACTCTGAAGATGGCTGCACAGTGAATGAGACACACAGGGCCGCTGGGGTTTCCACAAGGAGCAGCCAGGCCTCTGCTCTACTTGGTGCCGGTTCTGATCTGATGAACAGGTTCAACATTGCATTGCTTTCTGGATGTCATAAGCATCTTATTCTGACAAAATTTTAGGCTGAAAAATGAGAGAAAAGCACAAGGAATTCCCTAAATGTTAATAATTTACCTACCTTGCTAAATTTTGTTTGTTGTATATGTCATAAAATACCAGATGTTTTATATAATGCTGCATATTTTTTCTCAAATTTAGAGTAAGCTGTAGACATGATACTCTTTATCTTTTAATATTTATGTGACAAGAAATGACATAAATACAATTAATCATCAAAACTAAGAAATTAACATTAACACAAAATATTACCTAATCTATAGACCTTCTTTGGATTTCATCAATTATACCAATTTTATGTTGTGTGCCAAAAGGAAGTACTGGATCATACACTGAATGAATGTCATTTTTACTCTTCTCATCTGGAACAGTTGTCTGTCTTCTATTAAAATGATCTTTAGAGAAGTAGAGATATTGTGTAGGCTGGCATTTTCCCCACTGTCTTCTTTTGAGTAGGTTCAACTCTCTGATTTTCAGCTAGTATATTACGGAAACAATATCATGTCATTGCCTATGCGCTATAGCACGAGGCACGTGTCATCTCTTTCCCTGGCTGCCAGGGGCATCCACTTTGCTTGATTAAGCTAATACTGGCTAGGTTTCTTCTACTGTCTTTCCTTTGTAACAAGTAGGTATAGTGTTGAAAATACTTCATTATATATACTTCTGTTACGCTCGCACTGTAAGCCAGTAGTTTTGTCATACATTAATAATTCTTTTCTGAATTGCTTATTATAATGATGGTTGTCAAGAGACTATGTTCTGTTTACATGGTTCTCTTCATACTTGCTAGCTATCTGTTAGAAGACATAGATTCCTCTTCATCTACTTTTATTTACTTAAAAGTTCTTTCCACAATGGTTCCAACACTTGATCATATGTGATAGGAGATGGTAATCAGGTGTGAAAATTGTGCTTTGTAGTTTGCAAAGCATATTCATACAAATTTTTCTCATTGGTGCTTCCTAGTGAGACTATGTTGAGGTTGAAGTTAGTGTGGTTCTTCTACCATGGATGAGGAAAAAGAGGCCCCAAAAGGTCACTTTGTCAGCCCTTATGCCATACTGTGTGTTCAGGTCATTTCATCACCCCTTATATTACACTACATGTTCAGGATTTGATTTTGTGAGCTCTCTTGGAAAAATGACAGACATGTTACTTGCATTTAGCTCTAAACCCAGCCAAGTAGGGTACTAGATACTGGTTTGTTATGTGAGTGTGTGTGTGTGTGTGTGTGTGTGTGTGTGTGTGAGTGAATAAGTAAGTGAGTATAAGAGCTTTGTGGTCCCCAAAATCTCTCCCTTACCTTTTCATTGTTTCATCTTTTTTTTTGTTGTTATTTTTGCACAACCAGGGATTGAGCTCAGACCCTCACTCTTGCCAGGCAAGTGCTTATTCTACTGGGCCATCTTCCTGGCCCCTTTTTGTTGATACATGAAGCTTCCTTCTTGCCCTGTTTTAGGAAAACCTAATGCTGGAATTTTTTTTTTCTTTTTTTTTTTTCCTGTTTTAGCAAAGAAGGACATATGCACTAAAATCTAGAGCTTTGCTGAAGTGGATCAGGATGGCCAATTAATAGATGAACCTGGCTCCTTGTGTGTCCAAGGTAGGGAGAGGGGAAACAGTGGTGTCAGTGCAGGGGAGAAGACGCGGAGAAGAGACCTTCCCAAATTAGGTCTTCCTATAGGTTCCAGCTGTGGAGAGCAGCTGCACACTTGTTACCTCCCCTTCCATCTACTGCCTAAGTGCCACTAAACAGGCCAGGTTGCCACCAGCTTCCAGTGGAGCTCATCTGGGGCCTGGTGGTGTCACGGTTTCCACTTGAGCTCACACGACGCTTGGGGTCTCTACCTCGGGTTGTTCATGCCTTTAACCCCAAGTGTGGCTCAGTGTGAGCTATTAAGTAAACAAGACTAAAAATTGTTAAAAATAATTTCAAAACTTAACTGAGAAATTAACCTGTGGGTATTATGGAGGGTTGGCCACCAGGTTACGTTAGGAAGAAGGAGTGGCCTATATATACTTAATTCCTGTGAGGTTTTTATTTTGGGGCCCACATGTTTCTGGGGAGTGGCTGATCTTGTAATTGAAGACTCTGTAACTTCCCTTTCACTAAGATTCAGCTTTCTACATTTTATATAGAGAATATTTGGTCAGATGGAATACTGACTATAACAGAGCAATAAAAAGTGAAGTCACTCAGAAATAAATAATTGTGAATGGAAGGAACCAGGGTGAAATGGAGTCTATTGGCTGAAGATACGAAGAGCAGCTGTTTAGCTCTTGCCATGTTGGAATACAGAGGCGCTATTGCCAAATATACTTATTTTCATTTTTATATTTTTTCAAATCAGTATCAATCTTTTATTCAATTCCCTTCAAAGTTTTGCACATCTTAAGAAGTCACACTTGCAGTCTTCATTTTTGGAAGTATGGCAACAGTCTATGGAGTAGCAGGAAATTAAGAACTCCATAGAAACACACTGAAACTACCAGCGCACCAGATACATTCTTGCTCTATTCAACAGGAAAGGTTCTGAGAGAGGCATCTGAAATGCTGAACTACAGCCATAAGTAGAAAAATATGTTTTCCCTTATAAACATATGCATAGAAAAGCATCACAACCTTAACATACACACACTTGTATGAAAATGCCTTTTTTTTTTTTTTAGGTATTTTTAGGGAAGGGTCTATAGGGTGTTCAGGGTCTCACTACTAGATCGGACTTGTAGTGATGCTCCTGTTTAGAGCCTCCTAAGATCTGGGATCACAGGCATGCGCCTCCACGCCCAGTCTCAATTGCTGCGTCAGCATGCTCCAGGGGCAGGGCCAGCACGGAAGGCCTGGGGATGGAACCCCTGCCCCTGTGCCTGCTTGCACGTGCTTTAATCTGCTGAGCTATTTGGCTGGCCCTAAGAAATGCCATTAAAAAAAAATACCTTCATGGGATTCGGAAGCAGTTGTAAATTAGTGATTACACTTAAAGGAAGATCTTGTGTAATCATTATCGTATCACAAGGTATTCATACATTGGAGATTATAAGTTATTCACGGTCCTCAGCTTACAATACTGTTAGAATTTTAAGTTTTTCTACATATGTATGCCTAAGAATAATTTATGGCTCATCTGATGATATAGTCAACTATATAATCACATAAGTGAAATCATATTATATCTATGGAAGATATTTTTCCATTTTAGTTGGCTAAACCATATTTTTTTATACAATCATAACCCCATTAGTTGGCTTTCACATTGTGCCCAGTATTTTTATCACTGATAGCAAAATTGCAGGAAAAAAAACCCTTAAACATGTGTCTTTATGTACTTGTAACTTTATTTGTAAATATGCTTTTTGGGGGGTCACAAGGTTTTGCAGGGCACAAGGTTTTGCTATGCAGCACAGACTCATCCTCCTGTCTCAACCTCCTCAGTGCTGGGATTACAGGCATGTACCACCACACCCGGTTTTGGGGCTAGCATGGCAAGCCCGGGGTTCCGCGACCTTGTGTTTACCAGGCAGGTGCTTAGAACACTGAGCTATCTCCCCATAGTGATATCCATATTTTATAGAAGCAAGAAATATTTTTTTTTGTATATGTAACATATCCAAGTTTGTTAATGTTTGCAGGTACGTGAATTTTTAAAAAGGCCATGCAATTCAAAACAAACATACCTGTCAGGGGCTTTGTGCCTTTGGACCACAGGTTGATGCCAGACTTGTTGAGTCGCTAAATGACTTTCTTCATTTTTCCCAGTCTGAAGTGTGAAGGCTAGGATTCTTACCAACCAGTTCCTTCACATCACCTCCACCCTCACTACCTAGCTAGTATTTGTTGGGATCTGGGGTGAGGGGAAGAGCCAGTGTGATTTTCTTCAGAGTCTGTCCACTGTGTCTCTCTTCCCTGGTTTCATGTCTTCTGAGCAATTAACTTCTTCCTCCTTTCATAAGTTGATAGCCCTGCTCTAAGTGAATGGACAACCTTAAAAGAATTTTCCTAAAATACACTGCGTCATTACTTTTGAAAAGAGAAGTCACCTAATAAAACAGTGGGGGTGGTCAGGTCAGAGAGCTGGGGCATGACTTAAAATCACAATGGTTCAGAGTTGCAGGTTGCTGTGCTGGGAGCACGTTGACTGTACCCTGTTAGAAGTTTTTGGGATCTTTTGGCCCCAAGAAACTTTGAAGAAAGGAGAGGGGGAACAACGTAAGGGAAAACCATTCCTTCTGCTGAAGAAATTCTAAATTGCTTTCCCAATTCCTGATGGGTCAGGCGAGTGATTTAAGTCACATTGATAAATGTTTGGGTTGTTGTCCCCTTCCCTACCCCCTTCCAGGCAGCAAGGATGGAGTTGGTTTGTAGGTCATCTGACCTGACCCAGAAGCTCCAAGAGGCCTCCAGTGTGGACAGCTGTTAATAATATTTGGAGGATCTTTGTGTGTTTGCTCTCACCCTGAGTGAACTGCAGGGTGAATGATCTGATTCTGCCACTCCAACTTGGAACGGCACTGACTACCCTTTTATTTACTCTAAAAGCAAAGTCCTTCCAGTGACACACACAGCCCTCCACAGGGCCCCCACCATAAACATCCCATCTCACTCTTCTCTCCTCTTCACTGTGCTACTCCAGCTCTGACATGCTGGGGACACTCCGGCCCTTGGCCTGTGCCCTTCCTGTAACCGTAGCACTGACCTCCTCCTGTCCTCTGCTCAGACGTCCTTTCCTCCAGGAGTCTACCCTGCACCCCATGTAAAGGTGCAACTTACTCCTCTTCCACTCCCCTCAATCGACTATCACCCTACTTCTCTCTGCCTTTCTTGATTTCACTTATCAGCTTCTAACACACCCTACAGTTCACTTATTAATATGGTTCTGTCTGCCTTAGCACAGTACAGAAGGCGAGTCCACAAGGGCAATCTTCTTCATTTTGTTGCTGGGGTTTTCTAAATGCCTAGAATGACGGACAATGGATAACCATATGTTGAATAAATGATAGATCCCATTTCCTGCCAAAAGAATTCGTGGAGTTGTTGGGAGGAGGCAGGCAAGCATACTGAAACACAAAGCAAGGGTCCTGCTCTGCCTCCCAGGGTGAGCAGCCCATTCACCTTTCCATGAGAAACCGCCCTCAAGGAAGGAGGTTATGTAACCTCGAAGCTTTTCCTAATCAGTTGTGCCCTAGAAGGATGAAGAAACCTGACTGGTCGGAAGAGTGTCTCCCACCTCAATTTCTCCAGCTTCCTGTTCTAGGAATGATTAGCCACAGCAGCCTGAGAGAAACCAACGGAAAAACACGTTTCCTCCAATCTCCCTCTGCACCTTGAGCATTGAGGTTTATGAAGATTACAGTGGAGCTTATCCAAGAGAACTGTGACCACGGCCATGCCACGCTCCTTCCCCTGGCTGGTGGTGAGGTGACGCAAGGCCCCTCTGAAAGGCGAGGAGCAGGCTATCCGGAGTGGGGGACCTCAAAGAAAACGCCTATGAGAAAACATGAGCTGTTCTCAAAGATCCAGTCGTGGTGTTTCCTGAAAAGGAACCGCATTATGTTGGTTTCCTATCCCCTAACTCTCTTCTCCTTTCCACCTCTCTTCCTCTGCTCTCCACGACCCCCACTAGAACAAGGAATTGTCTGGTTCACAGATCAGATTCTGCAGCTAGGCGATAGCGTGGGGACAGGATTTAAAGGCAGACAGATGTGCACGTTTGAACTGTGTCCCTCGGGCCGAGGGTCCTTTGTTCCACATCTGTGTGGCGCATCAGACGGGGGCTGCCCATAGAGGGTGTGGCAGAGTGGCTGATGGAGTGGAAGCGTGCTGGTCCTTTTGGAGTAGGCGCAGGCCACAGTTGATGCTGGGTTCTGGTGCTGTTGGAGAATATGCAGCACCAGTTCAGAAACCCAGTGGTGTGTAACAGGATTCGCTGATTAAGGAGCAGGAAAGACAATTTCTTAGATTTACTGTTTTCTTCTTAAATTTTTGACTAGATACCAAGTTAGATTACAAGAGGAATCTGTGCGTCTTAGCCTTTCATTCATGGAAAAGCAGCCATTTCATTGTAAAAACTTCTGTTGATTGTTCTTACTTTCTTAATATTTAAATAATTTGTGGGTGTCTTTTTGTCAAGTTTTAGGTTTTAATAAAGGATATTATTCTCCATGCTGTTAACTTTTGTAAAGAAACATGATCTTTGAAACATTAAATGATTTATTCTAGGGAAGTACAGTTCCCTGTTGTTTTGCTGGTTTTCTTTTCTTTTCTTTTTTTATGTATGTTGTAGAGGTTCTCACTCTGCAACTCACACTTGTGGTGATGCTCCTGCTTGCAGCCTCCCCAGTGTTGGGATCCTAGGCCTGCGCCACCGCGCCCAGACTTTGTTACTGGCTCAGCATGCCTGATGGTCAGTATTTGTTACTGGCCCAACATGTTTTTTTTTTTTTTTTTTTTTTTGAGACACTGTGTAGTTCAGGCAGGTTGTTGAACTTTCTATGCATGCCAGCTGGGTTCAAACTGCAATCTTCCTACCCCAGCCTCCCAAGTGCTGGGAACACAAGAATCTACTATTATGGCAGGCTAATTTAATTTTTTACATAATAAAAAAAAACAAAAGCTCTTTTCCTGCTCAACTGCACAGTAAGGTCATATCAAGGACTTATTTAGGGGAGTACAATCGCAAACATGCAATAATAGAACAATGGGTTAAACAAGAAATAGTATCAGAGACTGGAGAGCCAATTTGGCAGGATTTTACAGAGCTATGCAAATATTTCTAGCAGTACACCATTTATTGTATGATCTTTCATAAGCAGCTGTAGAAAAATATACACATCTTAAAAGAACAGTTTGGTGAATTAAATATATAAATCTCCCCTAGTACTTAGTGTCTAGATTGTCTAGATAAATATATAACCTGGGATCAAAGATCCAGGTGACCCTCAAGATTCCTTAGCATCCCAAGTCTCCCAAGGGAAGGAAAAATTACCCTGAGTTTTAATTTTTCTTGCTTTAGAACTTTTTCCAAATAGAATCATAGAACACATACTCTTTGATGTGGGGCTTATTTTGCCCAATATTGTGTTTGTGAGTTTTTTTCCCCATAATTTCATTGAAAAACTTATAGCAATGAGACAGTTTCAAACCAAATTGGTAGGACAGTTTCAATAATTAACACACTTCATACATTCTTCCTAGTGATTAATTGCTGTACAAGATGCGGACATGATATCCTATTTACAAAC
>NDGN011277189.1:0-12821 GCA_002564285.1 Tympanoctomys barrerae | reverse complement strand
GCTCAATGGAATAAGCGCTTCCCTGGCAAGCACAAGGGCCTGAGTTCAATCCCCAGTTCTGCCCGCCCCCCCAAAAAACAAAACAACTACTTTTATAACACCATCCAAAAGAATAAAAATACGTAGGGATACACTTAGCCAAGGAGGAAAAGATTTGCAGAACAAAAACACAAGACAGTGCTGAAAGAAACCGAGTAAAGAGCGAAAGACACCCTCCGCTGTACAGGGGGAGACTTGGCCCCGTGAAGAGGGCGGGCAGTCAACACAACAATCCCAAAGGCTTTTTCTCTGTCCCCAGAAAACTCCAAATGGGACCCCATGGCTTTTTTGGTATGTATCTGCAGGGAACCTCAAAAGGCAGAATATACTAAAAGAAAAAAAAAGTTGTAGGACTTACACTTCTCAATTTCAAAACTTCCTACAAAGCTACAGTGATCAAAACTGGTGGTGGCCAAAGGACAACAGAGACCAAAGGCACAGAACTGAAAGCACAGAAATCAACTCAAATGTCTATGGCTGGTTTCTGTTTTGTTTTCATTTCTGTGGTACGGAGGAAGAACTCAAGGCCTTGTGCTTGCTGGGCAAGCACTTTGCCACTGAGCTACCCTCCAGCTGTAGAACCCGCTACTTTTTGACAGGGTGCTAAGACTTTTATGGTAGAGGAAAGGGCCAATCTTTTCAACAGTCTGTCCTGCAAGGAGAGAGCCATCTGCAAAAGAATGACTCCTACACCTCACTGCATACACAAAAATTAACTGAAAGTGGATCAATGACTTAAGTTTAAACTTAGGGATGGGAGTTGAGAACAGAGCCAAATTAGAGGCCAGAATGGGAAGCTTGGAAGATAGAGGGAAAAGAAAATAAATGGAACAGGAAAGGCATTAGTAAAAATAGAAAAAGACAACACAAAAGTGAAGACTTACAATCCCTCCTGTGACTCAACACTTCCAACCTCTTCTAAAAAATGCAAAATAGAACAGGTGGATAAAGATGAAATGACTGAAAAGCAAGCAAAGAAGCCAAGATTAAATTAAAATTGAGAAGGAAGAACAGAAAAAAATACCAGTGGTAGAAGAGAAGACATCTGTGAAGAAGAAAAAGGATGAAAAGAAGCACAGTAAGAATTGGCTTCGGAGGAAGAGCCAAGCACCAGCACAGCAGCTGCTACCCAGAGAAAAAGAAGAATGATTCAGAAGACAGGAGGGCGCCACAGGCTTGTGGGCTGGGCCGGGAGGGTGTGTACAGGATCTGGGGTGCCTGGGTTGGTGGGACAGGGCAGTCACCACAGCTTTCTGTGCATCAGCTCTGTGACCTGGTAATATCTTCATTAAATTATTTTGTTTGTATTTTAAAAAACAGCTAAAAAAAAAAAAAAAACCTGTAAAACTCTTAATAAATATAATAAAAATAATAAAAGTAAATTTTCAAAAGTTCAGATTTGGTCCTGGATTCTTAGACCAAAAGCATGAGGAAAACAAAAACAAACAAAAACCCTGATAACAACAACTAGAACAATACAGTTTGTGGAGGGCTTTGCCCGATAGTTCAGCTGTTTAAAGCGCTGCTTGGCAAATGCAGTCAGGCGCGTAGGACCTCCATTCCCAGCTCCAGAAGCTGCACCAGATCTGCCCTTAAGGCACCCGGAAGTAACAAAAAAAACCCCAACAACTCCAATTTTAGGGAGGAGGAGATAGCTCAGTAGAATAAGCGCTTGCCTGGCATGAGTCACAGTCCAGAGTTCAATCCCCCGTACCACAATAAAATAAAATAGTATACAATACAGTTTATCTTCATACTTTTTTAAATTTGGCGTTAAAGTATATTATCAGAATGCTCCAGCTGGGAGTGCTGTATGCCTATAATCCCAGGTCTCTGCAAGGCTGAGGTGATGTCAAATCCCTGAGTTCAGACTCCAGTACCACAGAAGGAAGGATGGAAGGGAGGGAGGGAAAGAGGAAAAAAAGGAGAGAAGGGTCTACAGAATAAAAGAAAAAAAAATCTGCAAATCATATAGCCAAAAAAGGGTTGGTATCCAGAATACAGAAAGAATTCTTTTAAGTTAGCAACACAAAGGCAACCTAGTTAAATAATAATAACAATAATAATGATGATGATGATGATGATGATGGAGGGGCCAGGGATATAGCTCAGTGGCACAATGCCTGCCTGGCAAGAGCAAGGTCTTGAGCTCGATTCCCAGTACCAAAAAAAAAAAAAGGACAAAGGCCTTCAACAAAGACATACAAATGGACTGTTAGCACATGAAAAACGGCTCCACAGCACTAATCATTTCACTAATGCAATAAAAAACCACCATGACAGCGCAGTTCGTGCTCACTAGATGGCTACAATGCAAACCCCACAGAACAAATGTGGAGGAAGATGTAAAGAAACAGAAAGCTTTATGCCTTGTTGTTGGGAATGCAAGATGGGTAGCCACTGTGGAAGAGTCTGGTTGCTCCTCAAAAACCTAGAATCAGCCAAGCCATATAACTACCGTGTGACCCAGCAATACTCCTAGGTATTCACTCAAGAGAAATGAAAACATGGCTCAATAAAGCCTTGTACTTGAATGTTTACATCATTGTTCACAACAGCTGAAAGGCAGAAAGAGCTGAAATTACACACTACCCTATTACTAGAAAAAGAAAGTACCGAAACACGCCACAGCTTGCGTGAGTGCTGAAAACGTTCCGAGTGGAAGACGCCTGCCACTGCAGGCCACAGGGCGCGATTCTTTTTTATGCTATCCACAGACCAGGCAAGTCCACTGAAGCAGACAGCAGATCAGAGGTGAATGGAGAACGGGAGGAGAGGGGCAGGGAGTGGCTACTAAATGGCTACGAAGTTGAGGTGATGGCTGCACAATAAGCGAGCATACTAAATATCACCAAACTGTACGCTTTAAACTGATTAATTGCATGTTATACATATTTTAGCTCCATAAAAGACAAAAAAAAAAAAACTCTTGGAAATTCCTTTGGATAAAGAAAAATTGGATTTGATTTTGTAAGTAAATAAGTTTCAAGCAGGTCAGATTTAGAACGTCTTTCACTGTAAAAATCTAAAATTGTGAGGATTGTTCTTAAAACACCCAACCAAAGCATCCTGGATGATTTAATAACGTTATCTACTTTTTTACTCTACTTTTTAGTGTAGCTAAGTGCAGCAAGTGGCTGCTTTTAGGAACAGGGAAATACTAGTCTTAATTTCTCACACAAGCTTTGGTTGAGTTCCGCATATACTGCATATACAGAACAAAAGGTGTAAAAATCCTCAAGAATTCTAAAATACAGATGTGCTGGGCTAGAGCCGCTTGTCAGCATCTGCCTGAGCATCCCCAGCAGCCGCGGACATGGATGTTTTCTACAGAGCTGCTCTGTTCTGGTGAGCAGGACGACGTCAAGCTGCAGTTCACAGCAATCTGGAAAAGTGTCTCATCCAAAGGATGCACTTCTGGCTTGAACAGTCTTTTCTACTCCTTAGAACATTATGATCTTATTTTACAAAGGCATTCTTGGAGAATGTTTATGTGTCTGTGTTTTAGGTATAGGACTCTGTTGCAGAAACATTAAGCATGAAATCAAGGGCACTGACTTTTGCTTAGATCAGAGCTTCTCAAAACAGGAGGGGTAGATTTTATTACATTTGCAATACTGCCAAAATTTACATCCATGCATTTATGATGCTTTTAAAAAAATAAACTTATCTCCAGAGTGTGCCTGTGTTTATTTAAAATTCAGGTTTTAGAATCTTAGAGCAATACCTCTTCTACTTGATTTTGCGTCTGCTGAAGTCTTCGGTTACTGCCACTGGCAGCACTCGAGCTGGCAGACCTGAAATGTATAAAGACACCAGCGTGAGTAAATCAGGGTTGCAAACGTATGCTGAATACAAAGATATTATTCTAAATGCAAGTATCAATGATTGTGTATGTCAGAACTAAAGCCCCCATCCTCCCCTGTAATAATGGTCCTAGCAATATTTGCTATAATTTTTCCCTGATTTCCAAGATCATACCACGTGATAAAGTAACTACCATGAAGATGTAATAGATCTACTTGCATCACTGAAGTGCCTGATCTCAGGATATGTAAACTATATTTCCAACTCTTTTTCATTTATTTATTAATTTAGGACAGGGTCTACAGGGTCTCACTAAGTAGCTCTGACTCCCAGTGATCCACCTGTTTACTGCCTCCCAAGTGCTGGGATTACAAGTGCACCACCACGGCCAGTCTCAGTCACTGTCTTGGAGCACCCCGGGGGGTGGGGCCTGCATGGCAGGCCTGGGGATTGAACTCTGCGGCCCTGTGTCTGCCTAGACAGGTGCTTTAATCCACTGAGCTATTTGGCTGGCCCTTTTTCATTTATTTTAATGGAGACATTAAACATTAAATGGAGGCAAACATTGGATTGTGACAAGAACTGCTTTGCAGTTATGAAGAACTGCACAGTAGCCTTTTTCCAGCGTGGAGATGCTGGGTTAGGAACACCTGCAGGCAGGGACCGAGTGGCGCCAAGGTGAGATGCAAGTAGAAGGAACGCTCCAAAAAAAAAAAAAGAAAGAACGCTCCTTTCCTCAGTTGCCGTTTGTAGTCTTCACTGAAGACTTTACTGCTCGCGCGGCCACTCTGACCACTCCTCACTTCTCCCATGACTTGGCTGGTGTCACTTTGATTTTTTCAAGGATAAAGATCTTGGGGTTCCCCTCCCCAGACTCCTGGGTTTCACAATTTTCTGTATTCAAGGCAGTACCTAGGATGTGCCTTGTTTATATGACAGTCACTGATTCACTAAGTCAACAATTATTTTAAATTAACATCCTGTCAATGACCAGGGACCAGGACTACAGCCGATCCAACCAACAGTCTGTCAGACGGTATTCTATTTAGGACCATCTTGAAAGGCTAAGCCCTTCCCATACATTTTATTACTGAAATCTCATAGCCCTCTGAGGTGGGATACCCCATGGGCCCTTTAGAGGTCAGGTTTAGAAAGTTAATGAAGCTGGCTGTAGTACAGCGCGGTCCCCAGCTCGTTCCTCTAGGAAACCTGTTGTTTCCTCGGTAGGTGAGAACCGAGCAGGTTGCAGGGGATACTGGGCCTTGTTATGCTTAATATCAGCACTCTCAGAATGTTGCCCATGAAGTTACTCGGGATTCTGGGGCCACTGTAAGAATGCTTTCACTCCAGAGGAGCGACGGCCCGAGGCCACGGTATCTTGCGAGCCCTGGCGCCCCGGGCCCGGGGGAGTGTCTGGTCCGCTCCGACCGCAGGGCGCGGCCAGGTCCCTTCCCTGCACTTCCGGACCCGCGGGCCACCGCAAGGACCTCGGAGAAGCTCCAGCGACCGCGTGGGGCGCTCCCTCAGGAGAGCTGCCATCCGAACGCGAGGCCCTCGCAGCGCGGGGAGAAGTCCCCCGGCCCCCGCCTGCACCCCGGCCCGCGCCCACCCTCGGGCCTCGGGCACTCCGCGCATGCGCCTGTGGCGGCGGCCCGGGTCTGGGCGCGGGCGGGTGGCCACAGGGCAGGGAGCGGGGCCACATACGGGGCGACGCCTCCGGGGCTCCAGGTTGTCCCATGTCGTGTCTCATCACTCACATTTTGGCGGACGAGACGGACGGCCACAGGTGAAGACCTGAGGAGCTCTGAAAACACCAGCCTAAGTCGGGAAGGTGGCGCCGCGGTGACGCCACTGGGCAGGGCCCGGCGGGAGTGGGCGGGGCGCGCTCGGGGCGGAGGGCGCGCCGGAAGTGGGCGGGGCACGCGAGGCGCTCCGCCCCCGACGGCCCTTGCGGCGTTCAGTTGCGCTCTGGGCGCGCAAAGGGACTATTTGAGTATCGGCGGAGGGGTCTGTGAGGCCGTCGCTTTAGGTCACTTGGGGCCGGTGGACCATTTCTGGGCACCCGATAACTCTAGGGAGGGCGTGCACGCTACCGCTTAGGGGCCCAGTTTAACCCAGAGGTCCTGGGGAAACGCCGTGTTTTTCTAAAGTTGTGAGATGAAAATTCCTTTCGGGCTACTGAATTAGGTTTCCTTTTCCCTTTTCACTAGTGACGCAAATATTTGTCACTGCACGGATCATCTAATCGGGCAAAAGTAGCTTCGGCATTATCCTCGGAGCCCTAAGGCAGACTAGTCTTGCTCGGGTTTGCTTTGTAAAGCACACGTTAGTGAACTGTCACACCCAGTCTCAAGGGAAACACACACTGACCAGGTCAATGGGCCATCGCCTAGAGAAGTGAAAGTAAACGCCAAATTGTCTTTCTGAACTGGAAATAAAAGCGTGGAAAGTTAACTGTGACAAACAAGAGGGCCAGAGAGGTCCAAGTTGAGGAGCTGAACAGAATTTTTTAGACAAGGGAGAAATAAACACCACGAACTAAGACGGCACACGACAGCGCACAGAGCACCGACAGGTGCAGGGTGGGCACAGGTGAACAGGTCGGAGTTCTTTAAACGGAGTGGGTCGGGGGAGATTCGCCTTGCACAATTTGGCAGTTTTGAAATGGATGGGGGTGGCCTCGGTGAAGGAGGATGGAAGACAGCAGAACGCTTAGCAAGGCAGGCTGATGGGCGTCGGCTGCAATACTGTTAAAAACGTCAGGATTTCAACTGAAAAGGTGGACTTAGATCAGCATGTCTATCTTTTGAATAACTGCACTTAGATAAATGATTGATGTGTTGAGAGGCTTGCACAGATAGGTGAAAAGCTTTCCTCTAAGAAAGCTGCTCTAAAATGTGTTATTTGGTGGATATTTCTGAAACATGTAATGTTCAGTGTCACAACATTGTACCTGAATCAGAAGGAAATGTTTTAAATTATTACATGGGGTCTTTAACATGTGCTCAACACTTTGGATTTCAGTATAAAGTAAAGCAAAACACATAGATAGTATGGGGAAATTTTCTTCATTTTTAATTTACAGCAGAAAGAATATAAAGCATTCAGAAAACATTTTCCGTATTTAAGGGCAATTCAAAACATTTTGCATGGTTTCCAGCAGCTGAGCTCTTCAACAGATCCATTGGTTCAACGATGCTTTACATGCACAATTACAAAAATAAAACTTACAAAAAGAAGACATCTAGACTAGTTTTACATGCAAGTCTCAGGGACCCCCCATTGGGCGCCAACTACGGTGTGGAACTGCCATAAGCGGCCGTGCAGCCAGAGAGGGGTTCGTGTTGTCTTTATTTTGTTCACACAGTACAGCTGATTTTGAATGGGTAACAAGGACAGCAATTAAATCTTCAGGAGACAGAATAAGTTTAGCTATTAATTTTATAATGAAATCCTACTCCTGGCACTTGGGAATTCAGATTATCCAAGAAAGCTGCGCTTACCTATCATCGTATATTTGAAATTAATATTCACAACCAAGAAAAAGCGGTCAGAAATGCTTTGTTTCAGTGGAAGTGCGTTTTTACCTCACCTAGGATTCAGTTATACTGGCAGGTTTTGAACCTACTCCCTATCCCTTCCATAGAACCTCCTAATTCTATTCAAGTCTCTATCATCCAGAATTTTCTTATTCAGCTAAGAATGTAGCATGTGAAACATTAAAAAAAAATAATGTGAGGGTTAAAGCAGATCCACTGAGGTCATTACTCTGGTCCAGAGATCAGTTACGTGTACCATACTGAATGGAATAAATGCATCCACATTCAATATTAATATAGGATGTTCTGAAAGAGCTGGCTTTCGCATTCTGTACCCAGTTATGAATGCAACTGTGTGCTGGGAAATTACTCAAGTGTCCTCCTACAGGTCATGTAAAATAATAGGCATTTTTTTTGGGGGGGGGGACGACTGCAACAGCTGCAACATAACCCACACATTTAAAAACAAAATCGAGTCAGGTCAGTTTACAAATGTACAGGTGGCTACTAGTTGTGGGGCTGTCACTGTTGTCAAGGCTGATCACAAGCAGAAAGACATATACTGTACAGTAATTCGAGGTTGGCAGTGAAAGGAAGGAATTAAAAAACAAGTACAATTATAGAAAAGGCACCAAGAGCACTGACCCCAGTTTTTACCACAATCTTGTCGTCTCTACCTTCCCTCTAAAGACACCAGTTTGAAAGCTTATTTGTGAATATTTTTAGGCTTCACAACAAGCCTTGAGTTTTAACTCACAGTTGGCAGCCAGAACCAAGTAAAAACATCTCCGCTTCACACCAACTGATCCTTGACCTAACCTGGGTTTTAAACTGGCATCAGCAAATGCGAGCTTTGTTCTTTCAATTTGAAATCAGTAGTTTAATTTTTAAAAGCATCAGATTTCTTTGGCTCCTCATTATGTGGAAACAGTAATATACCGTGACATCCCTACAAGACCAGTCTCTTTTTCATTTTTTTGTACAATTTAATTACAGTTTCTGATTTCCAGCAGGAGGTATGAAAACATGATATTTTTCTACTCTTCATACTATTTCTTTTCTCAGGTTCTGATCATTCAAAGTGTTCTTTGTTGGAGTGAGTGGATGGTGTTAAGCTATATAAGGATTCATCTTATGATTATCTGTTTTGCAAAAGTAACTTAATTTTCTTAAGCGGTATTAGCATTCACATTACTTGGCACCATTGGCAAAAAAATTTTTTTAAATAAAATAAACTAAACTCCTGGTAGCCAAAATTAAATGTAAACATATCCTTTTTTTTTTTAAGTAATGTTACTCTGCCTTTGTTCCTAAGTCTAAATACAGTAGCTCTTTTTTTTTGCAGTTTAATCATGCTTTAGCAAAATGTTCTTCTAAAGAACATTTAAAATAAAGTACTCTTATAGTGAAATAAAGTTTTTTTTTGTTTCATTTTACAGACCATAGCCACTAATGCTTTGCTTTTGTTCATTTCTTTTTTCTTGATTTCATGCACATATCTCTGTTTTAATATATACAATATATACAAACAATACATCCACATTTTTCTCGCTCAGACAAAACTATACAAATAATTTTATCTTGCCATGTTATTGACCTTTGTGAATAAAATAGCAATTAATATAATCCCTTTCAAATATCTTCTCCCGTTTCATTTCTACCTTCTATATATACACAGAAACCGCCGTTTGGATGAGAGAGAGCCAAAACCATGGGACTTACTGGCCAGAGCGCAGCCCCACGCTGGGCGTGGAGGTGGCAGGTGTCCAGGCAAGGTTTATGATGCCTTGGAATTACTAGTGTCCAAGGTTACTAAAAAAGGCTACATGCTTTACCAATTCTTAAGTAATTCTCATTGCACATGAAAGTAAGGCAAAAAAATTAAAGTGCTGATCATGAGAAAAGGGACGAGATGATTTCTACCCTCGCAGGCTCTTGGGTGGTGGCGGGGACATGAAAATAAATTGAAGCTCTGTAAGCTGCTTTTCGTTATCTCCCATGCATTACCCGTTTACTACACACCCGCCCCTCTGCAAATTCCCACAAGACACTAAAAACCTGCAGATTTTAAAAGTTGCATTAAGTGTGCTGTAGAGATTAAAACAAAGAAACAAAAATAAACTAAGAACCAGTGAAGGAAATGAGAACACACGGACCCAAGAAGGATTTGTATGGTCTAAGCCCTCCGGTGAGAATCCATCCCAGATTCAGCTTCTTGGAAATAACCACGGGTGCAGCTGCAGCATGCTCCTCGTCGCTAGCGCATCCCCACCTTTTCTTATCTATATTTTTGGTATAAATATTTGTACAGTTCCACACGATGTTTGAATACAGCCCTATATGAGAAGGAAAATGGCTTCTTCCTAAGAAGAGAAGCCTCTTTCAGTTCCTCCTGGTGTCTTGTTTTCCTATGATCCAACAGAAGATTGAGTTCCAAGATGTCTTGCTGATCAAATTAAAAGTTGTCCATGAAAGTGCAAATGCAATGACCAAAACATTCCTGTTAAAATCCTGCAGCTGTTCTCCCCAAAACTGCAGAGGGATATTGTGTGTGTGTGTGTGTGTGTGTGTGTGTGTGTTTGTGTGTGTACATGTGCGCGTCTGTTGTTTTTGTTGCATGTCTCTGCTAAAAACAGAAATGAAAACAGTCTGAAAAGCAATGTCACATTGCTAAGGGATGCTGCTGTATGTCTTCAAGTTCCTTGGCCTTTCTCAATTCTTTCACTCTGGAAGAGAAACAAAAGAGAACACCAGGCGATAACTACACAGTGAAATTGTGACCACGTAGAGGAAAATGCTATCACCATCCCTCTGAAACGAGAAGCCAAGACAAAACCCTTTAGATCGACAGCAAAGGAAGCTCCTGTGAAACTGGAAAAGACTATTCGGGAGAAACAACCTTAAGAGTAATTTTTTTAAAAAAAATCCTAAAACTGTTCTACATCATGTGCTCCAAAACCAGCAGAATTAAATTCTATTGTATTAAAGCAAGGTTAAATGTTTTATTTTAGAAAAATTTATTCCAAGGGCTGGGGAGACAGCTCAGCAGCATTAGTGCCTGCCTGGCATGTGCAAGGTCTTGAGTTTGATTCCCAGTACCGCAAAAAAGAAAAAGAAAATTTATCCAGTGACTTTCTTTTTGACCTAGTGGGCAGCCTTTAATTCCTTACAATTCCATGTGATGAGAACTTGGGAAACCACATGCACATTGGTTTGAATGTATCCTGGGACAGAACTACTGCTTTACTCAGACTCAAAACTGTCAGCTTCCAGAGCATGACCACGAACAGCTGCACAGTGCGACCCTCTGCTCGCCCGCTGTGCAGGCTGATCTGCAGTGCCTTGCTTCCCAGATCCTCTTCCACAAGGAATTTAAGGGACATTCAGGTTCCTTAGAATTCCCAGACAGACACAGTAGAGTCAGATGCTGAAAAGAGACTTTGTTCTACTTATCAGACCCACTGTATACAAATTTAAAACAGAATGGTCCTATCAGGAAACTATTACCACCTCCAATCTTTCTGTCTTGTCTGTCTAATCTGTCTTGTTTTGGCATCACTAGGGGTCACACCCTGGGCCATTCTACCTCTTAACTACAGCCGCAGGCCCCTCCCCCTTTTCTTTTGTGAGCGGGTCTCACCGACTTGCCCAGGTTGGCCCCAGCTCACCATCTTCCCACTGCAGCCCCCAGCAGCTGTGCTGACAGGCACACACCACTACACCTGACCCTGTTTAACATATTTAACGTCAAAGTGCGCTTCGGTGTACCCCGAGGTAGCCGAGCAGCAGGGAAGGCTGCGAGAGTGCCTTCCGCGCTCACAAACCATGTTGAGCCTGCTGGCTGTCACAGGTGGGCGCACGCTGTCTAACACACTGCGGGCTGCGCTACCTATCACACAGGAGCTTCTTTTCTCCAGAAGCAGGTGGAAAGGAGGATCGTGGCCAAAACAGAAGCCAGAGTTTCTTAGGACATCTTTTGTGCATAAACAGAAAACTGTCTTTGGTATACTGCCTGATGCAGAGGCCCACGATTTCAAGTCTACTCCTCTGATGCACTCAGGGTAAGGTCTTGCCTATCATCTTACATTATGCTAGTAAGTTAAAATTTCATTTTACGATGAATGCTAGTTTGCTTTCTATATAGACTCTTGATAACTCAGGAATAAAACATCCTGAAAAAAGCCAGTAATAAGTTACAAAGGGTATAACTCAATAGAACGACACATATAATCTAATAGTAGTTCAGCAAAAAAGTGTATTTACTACCACCACGCAGAACCACGTCTGAGTATCTTGCAAAGCTGACACGATTGCCTCAGAAGATGCTCTCTTTCAGAAGAAAAACTATCATTTCATCATTATTAATACTAAGATTACTGTTTAAAAAATTACTTGTCTGGCCCGCTCCTCTTGCCACAGCTTCGCTTCGTTCACTCGCGACAGTGACGAGCAGCAGTGCACTTCCAAGTCGCTGAGACCTTCTTCCTAGCAGCTACGTTTCAGATACACCACTATGCTTCTAACTAGGGCTAGACACTGCTTCATTTAAAGTCTTGTAATTCAACTGCCATGGCTTATTAAGTTATAGGGTAGTTCGAGTCCCATCACAATACAGCAATCTGCATCATCATGTGTCCCTAAGTTTGGACATGCACACTTGATAAATACACGGCTTTTTAAAAATTGAAACATGCTATACCATTTGTGTTCAATTTTTAAACATGCAGTATCTACACTAAGGCCCCTCGGGCTGGGGAATGCAAGGCATGCGCAGATGCCGACGGGCCTCCCGACATGCAGCCTCTGCCGCGCAGACCTGTTCGCCGGCCTCCTGCAAGGTGTGCATGCTACTGCCGACGCCAGGGGCCTTCTGCGCTAGCACAGAAATTATTCACAAACACCCCAGTGAACCCATCATGGATGAAATTCCTACAATTAAAAATTCTGAACTCAAATTCTGGTAGTGGAAACGTGTATTCATTTGCAACTTTGTAGAGCAAACAGGAATGATTTAAAAATATAAGTTCATCAAAGATTACACTAAAAGGAGCGTGAACTGTAAACAAGAAATGTTTTATGCAGTTTTATACCAAAGAATCTATAATTAGAGGAGGTGTAATCTAAAATTTTTTCTCGTTAAAATGGTCACTTTTTATGAAACTGAAAAATCAACTAAATTTTCATAAGTTTCGAAGCTCATGTGTAACTGCTCTGCTATAAAACTAACGGTGTCCTTCGCATTGAGGAGAAGCGCATGTCCACATACAATGCCTATGCAAGAAAAACGAGAGTGTTCTAGTGTTCAGGTATGTTTTCTAGGCTTGCCTTAACTTCTGAGCTAAAGCAGAAAATTCAGTTCTTAGAGTCATCATGAGGATGACTCTAAGTTTGTTGTTCTTCCCGGAGAGCTTTAAAGGAAGAACTTGGGGGGAAGAT
>NDGN011277186.1:0-14928 GCA_002564285.1 Tympanoctomys barrerae | reverse complement strand
ATGCAATGGTGAGTAAGTGTGGGGGAAGAGTGGGGTGGGTCAGTGGGAGAGTGCAGGGGAATATAGATGGAAAAGTGGGAGTCTGGGGGGCCCATCCGGGCTTGGGGGACATAAGCAGGTGCAGGTAAGAAGGCATGGGTGGATGTGGTGCTGTCCCCTCATCCCTTAGTGATATGGGGTCAGAGTCGGGGCAACAGTGGGTGAGTGCTAGAAAGCATGCACAGAGAGTCTTGATCTTGTGCCCCGACATTCACGTTTGCACAGCTCAGACATCCAGACTGTCTGCTTAGGACCCCCCGCATGTGGCAACTAGGCCCAGAACCTACTCCCAGAATTCCATGACCGCAGAGGTAAAGTTCTCAGAGTGGTTTCCTGTGCTGGCTCCCGAGTGATTCAGAAAGTCCACACAATGCTCTGTTGGGGCAAAGTGAGGTGCATCAGTGAGGGATGTGGTGGGGACAGATGCCTTCGTATCCTGGACCCCTGACCTTCCGGCCTAATAATCAGAGCTCCCTGTCATCCCTGCCCTTCCTCCTCATCCCCCAGTCTCCAGTCTACACACAAGGGACCAAGCCCACGTGCTGCTCTTCTCTGGCGTGGATGGCATGCTGCCCACATGCAGGCCTTTCCACCCTTCACTCCTCCACCCCTTGCAATGTACTCCTGTTTCTTTGTCCCATGGTAATAGATATTTGTTTTATTGATTTCTCTCTTTCTGCCACTAGCCCTCACTCTGCCTTGGCACAGCAATGGCATATAATGGGTGCCCAGAAAATATTTTTAAGGGGATAAATAAGTAGGGAATGGCTGTGGCCTGCAGCTACATAGCCCAGTCCCAACCATGTTCCCATAACCACAGCAATCCTTCCTGAGACTGCTCCAAGGTCCCACGGGAGGGCTAGCCAGCAAGTTCTGCTATGTCTGTCATTGTATCTGTCCACCACATGCCACCTGGCTGAGAAGGAAAGACCCCCATCCCAGGGCAAAAAGGATAGGTACCTGTGTTCCAAGGATTGGTACAAGTTGTCCAGGGCAGCTCAGAGGTGAAGGAGCTGAACAGATAGAAGAGTGCCCAGGCCAGGATGATGATGTAGTAGATGTTCAAGTAGGACTCAATGACCACAGATGCTATACCAATACCTTGTGGGGAGAGACCCAAGAGAGCAACATTAGCAAAAACATTATAGGAAACAACCAGGTGTGCTAGCTGTCTCTGGTGCTACCCAGAGAAACCCACCAGGGCTTCCTCATTAGCATGAGGAGCTGTTCACGGTGGGTTTTTCTAAGTAAGAAAAATGGGTTACAGATCATTACCTTATGCATTTTCCTATTTTTGAAAAATTATCTGAATATAGTTTTTCATGAGAGACACTTCAGAAAGATAATAAATGAATACATAGTTCTCTAAGTGATAAGGTAATAGTTCACTTTTTCAAGACTTTTCTGCCTATCTGCATTTTCCATTACAATCATAGACTGCTAATAAAATGCAAAGGGGCAGCACACCAAAGCATAAGGAGGAGGAGAGGGTAAGAAGCAGGTTGGGGAGAAGAAAAAGCAAAAAACACAACAAGAAGAGAGAAATGGCTCCCTGTCAAGAACCGAAGCCTGCACTGTTTTGGCACTTAGCACTCAGACTGTGCTTGGTGGATACATCTGGTTTCCTCAGTGGAAACAAACACACGCTTCCCAACTGGAATCTTTCCAGTCATTTAAGAAGCAGCCAGTTAGCTGGGCACAGTGGCGCACACCGGTGGTCCCAACACTGAGGGAAGCGAGGCAGGAAGACTGCCACTTTGAGCCACGCCCAAGGAACTGAGTGACTTAATGTGATTCTCTCTCAAGAAAAAATCAACAGGGATGGGGATGCAGCTCAGTGCAAAAGCACCGGGTCCAGTCTCCAGAACTACCAAAAAAAGAAGGCTTAGCCAGACTGAACAGCGCAGTGAGCAGCCTGGTAACACAGGAGCCCAGGCCCAGAGTGGCATGCATGACCTAACAGTGCTGGCTGGGCAAGGGGCAGAGGGCATGGGGGCGGAACATGGCAGTGCATGGGCATCGTCAGGAACACAGCTGGAGAGCGGTAGGCAAGGTCCCACCAGCAGCATGTCCTCACTCCTCGAGTGGCCTCCCCGGAGGGGCCAGGCCCCTGGGGAGCCTGATAATTCGGAAAGGGCTAGAGAGATGGCTCAGTGGAATGAGCGCTTCCTTGGCAAGCGCAGGGCCTGAGTTCAATCTCCAGTTCCGCAAAAAAAGAAGAAAGAAAAGAAAAAGAAAAAGAAAGAGAAAGAAAGAAGAAAGGGAAGGAGCAGCCGTCTCCTCCCCAGCCTGCCCTCCCTACCGCCATAAGACAGCCCCGGTGTTCTGCAGAGGACAGCCCTGCTACACTGCCAGGAGCTCATCTGACCTGGAGACAAGACCCACTGGGGACCACTGCAGTGTCCACAGAAGAGCAGGGCACCAGGACACTCTTGCAGCACCCTGAGCTCAAGAGCAGAGACAGGGTGGGCCATGCTCTGCCCAGCCCAGCCCGTCCTACTCCTCTGCAGGGTCCCTTGGCCTTACCCTAGTTCCCTTATCTACAAAGTGGCTTAACAGAGTTACTGGAGGATTGGATGAAAAACACAGGTTACACACACACACACTCATGTGCACACACATGCACGTGCATGCGCACGTATACACACATACACACACACACACACACACACACACACACATAAAGTGCTTACCTGAGCCAGACCCAGGTTAGGGCCCCACAGATGCTAGATAGCACCACTACCACACTACTCTTCCCACCGCGCACTCTGGAGCCCACCTGGACCACATCATACGCTCACATGCACCCCTTCTGAGCTCTGCACCTTAATTCATATTTTTAGCTCTCTGACGTTTTTCCCTGGGCCATGGCCTCGTCCCCAAGCTTTATAAGCCTGGTTGTGCAATTAGCGCAGCAGGAGATGAACAAGGGAGTGGATGGACGGTAAGGAAGGGAGGATGGAGGAGCAAGGAGGCTTGGGCAGGGCGTCCATGGGCAGCAGAGGGAGGCACTCACCCTGGAAGAGGGGGCAGATCTTCCGCCAGGCTGTGACGCTGCCCTGGCTGGTGTACTGGCCCAGTGCCACCTCCAGGAAGAACACTGGGATGCCGCAGCTGAGGAAGAAGATGAAGTAGGGCACGAAGAAGGCTCCTGTGGAGGGGAGGGAGACGGGGACTGAGCCACGCCTCGGCCCTCTCACCCCAGGCCCCCTGAACCCTTGTTCTGCCACGTCTGAATCCTCAGCCTCCTCCCGCAAGCCTGCCTCAGCCCCAGAGGGCCCAGATGCCCTGGCCTGAACTGTGTGTGAGGCAGGCTGGCCTCAGAAGGGAAACACAAACGACCTCAAGGTGGAAACCCTCAAACGTGCACTGTTTGCACTTTACAAACCCAGTCAGTGTATTACTTTTGGAACAGAACACGTGGTGTGTATGATACAAGGCACTTATTAAATTATCAGGTTTGGTACATTTCAGAGAAAAACAAATAAACAAAAACCCCTTGGAGGAGCTATTTCCCCGCTAGTGATTTTGGAGGTTCTCTCTGGTCTGCAGGGACTCAGAGGGCTGTCAGATGGTTGGGTACAGATCCGCAGGCACCAGGGGCAGCCTGGCCTGGGAGACAGCCCCCAGCTTACCCAACAGGGATGGAGCCACCACCAGCCCGGGGCACCGCTGGGGTACAAGTCATCCTCAGAGGCTCGCGCCCAGCACCAGTCTCTTGCTTACTGTCACGTAGAACACTTAGCACTTACTTGGCACTTAGTGCATGTCACACCCTCTTCTAATGCCTCACCAACATGAGATCCTCATGAAACAGCCTCCCAAAGTGAGGCACTATTGCTGTCCCCATGTCACACGGGAGAAAACAGAGGTAAAGAGGCAAAGCCAAAATGAAGTAAGGGTGAGCTCACCCTGAGGCTGCCCCTCTCCACACCACACTGTGATTTCTCTGAAGTAATCCCTCTTCTCGGGTAGAGAAATAGAAGGGACAGGCCAAGGGACAAGACACAGCATCGCATATCCTTATTCTGCTCCTAGAACTGGCATGTGCTGGGCCACCAGCCCTCCCGGCCCTTGAATTCTTATAAGCACACATAAATTTCTTCCTTGCAAACATGAGGCCTGCTATGTATCACCTGAGAACCATCTTTAGAGTTTGTGTCATGAACCTCTTTCTATCAATAAATACCTATCTGTGTCATCGTTTCCGAAGCTGCATAGTATTCCAGTCCATGGAATTCTAGTGCACTTCACCAGCACCTTGTCACTAGGTCTTTCAGCTGTTTCACTGGCAGCTTTGCCACTGTTCTAGTGAAGCCCACAGTCTGTGTCCCTCTGCCTTGTACACAAATTCCTAACAGAGGAATTGCTGATCCCAATGGTATATGCTATTTTTGCTTGTGCGTGCATGTGCGTGTGTGCACACGCGCACACGTGTATGTGTGCCATTCTATTTTTAAGTCTCAGTAGCATTCAGCACATTCCCAGTATCGTGCCCCTATCACCACCATCCACCTCCACAACTCTTTTGTTTTCCCAAATCCACACTACTTACGCATACAGGAACTCCCTGTCCCCCTGCTCCAAGCCCCAGCCCCAGGCGGCCATGACTCTACTTTCTGTCTCTGTGAATCCGCCCGTCCTGGGCACCTCACACAGGTGGCATTGTACAGCATTTAGCTCGTGGTGTTTGGCTTATTCTACTTAGTGCCTTCAAGATTCATCCACACCATAACGTATCAGAATTCTCTCTCATTAAAGGCAAAACGATGTTCTCACCACACCTTGTTTATCTGTGTATCTGCTGATGTCTACCTTTGTGGTATGCACCTTTTCAAAAGGTCTTTGTCCAGTCTTCCCCACCCCAAGCCCTTAAACCAACCTGTACTTCTAATAGCTATGTATGAGAATAAAGGAGGACTTGTGTCTTGTAGGCCCCAGGGGGCCGTGGCAAGCGCCTGACTCTCCACTGAAACCAAAGCCCCAGTTAAGCCCACATCTGCCTTTCCAGGGCATTGCTAAGCATACTAGCTCAGCTTTGCATTGTTTGGATGGTTGCAGGCTAGGCTGAGTGTGTCCAGGAAAAGGACCCCAAGTGGATGCTTTAGGGAAGACTACAGGCCTCCTCCCAGAAGTTGTAGGGGGTCCTGCCCTTTAACAAAGGGGGAGCTTCCTTGGGTAGACTTTTTGTCCTGACAGGAGATGGGGAGACCCTGGAGGCCTAGAGCTGGCCTCCTCGGGGTGGTCCTTAGGTCTGAACCTTCATGGGGAAGGAGGCGGCAGTCTCTGGGTAGGTGTAGGAGGATCCTTCACCCGCTGGGGCTTCCCACAGACTTCCTCCCTTAATTAGCATACCAAACCCTTGCCACACAGGTGCCCTGGTCTGATGGGGTCTGCTCGGACTATGGACAGAACAACCTGACATTATCCCACAAGGATCTTCGCAAACAGGTGCTTGGTGCTTGTGGCTAAGACCCCCAGCCTTCTTTTCTGAGTAGGCCTTATTATCCCTGCCAAGTGACTCTCCTGAACCTTTAACTGTGTCAATAGGATTTCATACAATTCTAGTTTGAGGTGAACATTTCCTCAGGTTGATCTGGTTTTGGGACCCCTGTCTTTTATTACAACCCTGTTAGATCAATAACCTTATTATTTCCATGCTTTTCAAAGATTCCTCTACAGAACTGTTGATTATACCTCTATCAATAAAGAACTTATCTAAGGGCTCATCAGGGCTTACAGTCAGCTTGGGATCAATTTGGTTTTCACAGTGAGCAAGAACCACTCCAGCCAACAGCAAAACATATTGACCTTTGGATTAAGCTATGATGTCATGTTCTTCAGACCTACCACCTCAGAGATGATCTGGCTCAGGCACCAGAGCCTGAAGCTCTGGCTCCTAGCCCTCACGCTCTGTCCTTTTGGCTGGCAGAGTGACATGTATATACAGGGACAAGGAGACCAGCCGCCACACTGCAAGTGTCTGGCTGCCTCTGGGAGGGAAGGCACGTCCTCCTTTGTGACATGAGGGCTGGGACCAGCTGGTCCTTAGCCCTGGCTCTAGCATCTCACGTGTCCATGACACTGTGTGCTGGGACAAGGAAAGAACCGCCCCTTCCTGCCTCCCTAACCTCTGGCCCATGCGAGATACCCCTGCACTCAGCACCGCAGCCCTGCCCCCGCTCCAAATCCCACAGCTACTTCTTTGGAGACATTGGTTCAAGAAGTTTGTGATAATAACTCCAAGCTTTAAAACACATAGCAAGATACCTAGTAGATACTCAGTAAATACTTGTTATGTTAAATATGAGCTGTGTTTCAGAGAGTTTTTCTAAACAATGGTGATCTCTAAATGTGAGTGTTCCTTCCTAGAATGCTTCTAACATTTACGATCAGCGTGCATCAATTCCACAAGAACAGTAAAGTTGATTTCAACTGGCTGAAATGAATCTGACCAATCACAGAGGAAGACCGAGTGAGGGTTTCATTTACAGGAAATATCGCCAGGAGACAGACACCGACAGAGGGACAGCAAGTTAGGGATTTCCAAGAGCTGCGGCAGAAGGAAGTAGAGAGGGGGAGGGGAGTGCTGAGGGCCCTGAGTCTTCAGAACGCTGAATATGCCCTAAAATTTCAGTGGTGGTTGCCTAATTCTGTGAATATACTGAAAACTACTGAATTGTGCATTTTCAAAAAGAATATGACCCCTTTGCACTGTGAGGGCTAGGACCGGCTGGTCCTTAGTGCTGCCACTTAGCTGCTGCTGCTAATTTGCCCCTGGAGCCATCCTGTCCTACCCCGCAGGGTCTCACTGTCCACAGCAGGGCTATGGACAGGAAAGTGGCAGTCCACCAGGATGCGGGCTTTTTTTATAACTGATAAACCTAAACTAGCTGTAAATGTTTAGTATTAGGACTATGAGACAATAAAAGTGTGTTTCTTTCATAGGAAAGAAGAACCATAGACAACTGTTGCTTCTCCAGTAGAATTTGTCAGGGGCTTGAAGCCAAGCCTGCAGCATCTGGCTCCCTCATCTCTGAGTCCACTTCCTGTAATTCCCTCATTCCACTTCCTGCTGCCTCCTCACAGCTGCCCAGTTGTGCTGTTGCCCCAGGACCTTTGCGTTTGCTACTCCTCTGACAAATGAAAGTCTTCCTTCTTTATCCATGCATAAGCTCCCTCTTTCACTGTATTAGGTCTCTGCCCAATGTTACCTTCTTCAGTAAAAATCTTCCCTGGTCATCCTATTTCACATTTCAAAGCCCTCTCCCCCTCCCCACAATCCCACAGCCCCCTCTCTCCTCTCTCTTTACTTCTCATCTTTCCACTCATCACCACGTGACTCACATTTTTCTTGTCTGTGGTCCACCCACCTGCACTAGAATGTAACACAATGAAAGCTCGGCGCCATGTTCAGAACTGTGTGGCATGCAATAGGCTTAACATAATAGTAGTTGAATGAATGAATGAATGAATGAATGAATGAGTGAATTCTACCAGCCATTGACATATATAATAATAAAGGAACTTATTAGCAGCCCTGCTTCCTTGGTCCTACCAGTGGCCTTACTTAAGCAGCACTGAGGGACACTGAGGCTCCGCTGAGCCCTCCAGCTTCACGACAGACCTCCTTCCGTCTCACCACACACCCAGGAGGTGGGGCCCAGGTGGCACTGCCCAGCTGTCAAGGCACGACTCCCCACCGCGCCTACCTCCGAGTGAACTCACCACCTCCATTTTTGTAGCAGAGATAGGGAAACCTCCAGACATTGCCCAGCCCAATGATCTCCCCGGCCACTGACAGCACAAACTCCATCTTGTTGGTCCATTGGCCCCGATCCTTCACCTGGTCCTTGCTTTCCTGGTCCGCCGTCTCTCCTTCCTCAGGCATCCAGGAGGCCGCATCCTTGTGGACTGCCACTTTCCTGTCCATAGCCCTGCCGTGGACAGTGAGATCCCACGGGGTAGGACGGGATGGCTTGAGAGGCAAAGCCTGGAGAGGAGAAGGACACTGTGAGCCACATGTGTACCCCACCACCGGTGCCATCCCCACTGTCCCCCAGCCAGGCTTTGTTCTCAGAATATCACTAGCCCTCCCCAACTTTTCTCTATAGCTTTTCCACCTCTCAGAGTCACGAGACAAGGACCAAAGAGAGAGCACATCTTGGTTTATGGATTCTGGAGACGGGAAAATCAGACCTTGACAGGTGGAATGACTTGCCTGAGACCACTAGGAATAGAGCTGGGATCAAAACCCAGGCTTGAGAACCTTGATTTCCGGTCCCCTTTAATCTTTGCAGCCAGCCCCCACCACAGCAAGGTTGTCTACCCCATCTCAGGGCTAAAGGATTCCAAGCCAGCCTCTGGCTTACTGGCAGAAGATTGTCAGGGTCAGAGAGTGAGTGTGGTCAGGGGGCTGCATGGTGCTCTCCTGGCCAGCTGGATGCTCGGCCCTGTGTGCATCAGCATAGGGTACACAAGGGGCCAGTTTCTTGGGCTGCTGGTGGGGAAGAACCTCTGAGCCAGGCAGAAGGGGGTGGGGATCAGCACCAGGGCCACTGCAGGCCTGTGAAGGGATCCATTCCTTTTTCCTCACATGCCTCTCTCCTAAAAGCACTGGTGGGTCTGGTGCCAGGAGGGATGCCCCAGCCATCATTACTGGGTGGTGGTCATCCCTAGGTGACTCTAGGACAACCACACGACTGTCCCTCAAGGAAGATATCAGCTGGGCCTCCCATGGAGGCCACCACTGCCAGCCCTCCCTGCATTCTACAGAGTCCAAAGCTCCTGGAGCCTCTGGCAGAACTATGTGGGACCTCAGCACTATTTTCTGCCCCTCTCCTCTGCCCACAGCCAGGAGGTAAGTGGCATCTGCCTTCTCCTCTCCCCTCTCACCCTGCAGTCAGCCTGAGACCACCTCTGCTTCTATCCCAGGGAAGTCCCTGGGGCGGCACCCAGAATGCAGGGGCTGGGACCCGTGTATACCCCATACCCCTCCTCTCCAGTGGGTACGGGGGATCACAGTCATCAGGCCTACAGAGAACTTCACACTCCTCTGAGGCTCTAGGGAAACACAGGGCATCTTTTCATTAAGGAAGTGTCTGTGTTTGTTGGTTCTTTTAACCCAGGCAACAGCCCAAGCCCAAGTCAGTTAGAGAGGTGTGGGCAGGAGCCATATGAGGTTATGGAAATTTTTGAAGGTGACTTGGAGGGTAGAGGTGATCCCAGGCATGGAAACATGGGTTGGGGTGAAGGGCTGGTGCCAGAGCCACTCAGAGGGTTCTGGTGCAAGTTCTGCCCAGAAGGAAGTGGAGATGGTCACCTGTGAGAATCAGAGGTTGTGAGCCTCTAACAGGAGAGAGAAAAGGGGAGAAGGAACTGAAAAGGGCTGCTCAGGATGGACATAAGTGGCCAGAGCAGGGGGCAGGGGTGTTGAGAACCAGACCCCAGGTACCTGGCCCCAAGGGAGAAGCCCCACTGCTCACGTCAGACAGGGACCTTGCTCCTGAACTGGACCTGGGGCACGCAGGACCCCTTGAATCATTCCCAGACAAATGAATAAATAAATGAATGAGCTGAAAATGCTGCCACAAAAACACAGACAGGAAACCTGTGTTCTAGGTGACTTAGCTCATTACAGTAATAATAAAAGGGTAACGTTTGAGTAAGCACGGATCCTTACGACACGTCATTCAATCTTATCCCCGTAGCAGTCTGTGAAGTTGGCATCCTGTGAGCTCCACTGCATACCTGAGGACCTGGTGCTCAGGGCTTAGGTGACAACACAGGACACCCAGCATGCAGGCCAGTGCTCAGTGGGATGGTTCTGATCGGGGGAACAGACTTACCAAGACGGAAAGCGGTGGGGCTGAGCCTTGCTGTGTGACGTAGCCAAATCACACCTCCTCTCTCAGCCTCAAATCTTCCTAAAAGAGAGAACGACCCCTGTTCAACAGGGCGCTAGGACAATAAGAGCAGAACAATGAGGTCCAGTTAATCTGTGATACCAAGCCACAGGGAAGCTCAGCTCCAGGAAATCCAGGCTCAGGGCCCCCAGGGACCATGAGGACCAGCCTTACTCTTTCCAGACCAGATAGAGTACTGCAAGACCAAGGTCCCCACTGGCTGGGGAAGGGGACTTGGGAGAGGTGCAATTAAAGGACAGCTGGAGGACAGCAGGGGCAGGAAGCCCCAGAACGCAGCGGGAGCCCCCAATTTGAGTTGTATCAAGGAGGAAGAAGGAAAGAGAAGATGGCATGAGTGGTGAGCAGACACGGGCATAGCATGCTGTAATTCTTTTAAATAAAAGGATTGCCAGCAGGACCATAACCCGTGGGTAAGAATGAAAAACGGAAATAACAGAACGAAAAGCAAGAATGAGTGAAAAGGAAAGCAGGCCCCGAGCCAGGGTGAGCCAAGAGGAAATAGGCTGAGCCTGCTGCAGGAGGGGTTTGAGTGAGACGCGAAGAGAACGTCTTAGAGGCTGTTGGACACCAAGAAAAGCCGCCCTGTGCTCTCCTTTTTGAGTTACTTTTAAAAGTAAGCGGACGGCGCCTCCCCACCCCCACCATGCTCGACTCCAGTCTACCGCTGGCCCATTTGCTGGGAATTATTTAACAACAGTGCCGTCTGTCTGAGGATCTCCTTTTCCCAGGGCCCAACCCAGCCCAGCTACTTCTGCAACCGTCCCTCTCTCCACAAGGCTACCATCCGCTTTGCTAAGCTAGGACAGAGGACAGGGGACAGGAAACAGACCTTACCATATCTGAGGCCCCCCAGAAGCCAAGACACCCACGTGCACGCTGGGCTCTAGTCTCTAAGACGCAAGGGGAGTAAAGTCACAGCTGTTGCCAGGAGCGGTGCGGGCAGGCAGAAGCCTGCCTGGGCTCCAGCAAAGGAGAATGCTGTTCCACGTGCCACTCTCCCAGTGAAGCACAGGAATGGCCCGGCCCCGACCCAGCCACCCACACCCACATACCAGTACCCGCTCCTGTATACACACTGGTGCCATCGCCCGTCACGTCCCTTTGCACACACATACCTATGTGCATGGCCCCAGAGCCTGACTCGCCTGTAGCCCCTCACGCCCCAGTAGCAGCTGAGCTCTGCTGGCCACTGCCCGGGCTGTGCCTCCCCCAACTCAGGGGCAGGCAGCTTCCTCCTTCAGGGAGATACTAGGCTTCCGCAGCAGCCTGCTGAGAGGGGGAGGGTAGAGTGCCGGCGGCGGTGGACAACTCAGACTGCAGCGGAGCGGGCCTTGCCAGTGCCCCGAGGCTCCTCCTGTCCAGTCTCCCTCCCACCTCCTGGGCACTGTCTGCTTGCCTCCCTCTCAGTCAGGTGACCACCCTCCTGCTGCTGCTGGCTGCTCCCCACCCCTGGAGCACACCCTCTCCTCTGTGCCTGAGCAACCCGATGAAGGGGTGTTGAGGAGACCTTGGGTGGCTCCCCTGTGCCAGCATTATCGCATAGCACACCTTTCCTCTGGCTGAGGGGGCTCCCAGAGCCCTGTTCCCCGCTCAGACACAGCTCTGTGAAGTTCTGCCTTCTAGGTCTAGCTCTACCCATCCCTCTGGGGCAGCAGTCAGAGCCTCACTTTCTGCCCAGCCACTCTCCTGTTCCTTGTCACTGCCCTTGTCCCCCAGTCCCTACAATCTGCTCAGCTCCAGGCATGGTCTGTCCCAGGGAAATGGGCTAGCCAGTGCCAAGAGCCAGGCCTAAAGGGGAGAGGTGATCCACCTCATTTTTGTTCTTCCCATTGCAGAATCCCATTGGAATTGTCCTGAGACTTCTGGACAGAAAGCCTTTGTGTGTGTGTGTGTGTGTGTGTGTGTGTGTGTGTGTGTGTGTGTGTGTGTGTTCTGGGAAGCAAAGGGATACAGAAATGCCACAAGCAACAGGAGGATGTAGACCAGAATTTTGTGAAGCAGAATTAGACCCCGGGCTTGGGCTTGGGAGGTCAGGCCTCTGTCCCCACCCCCACCCCATCCCCACCACCTCATCTCTCCCTTGTTGTCTTTTTGGCTGCTGCCCTCCGGGATCCTCCAGAGCTGGGAAAGCTCTCACCCTGCTGTCAGGCCTCTCTGCCCTCCTCCTGTTGCCCACCGTTCCCCTTAGTCCCTTTGCCTCTTCTGAGTACCCCGACACCATCCTTTCTTGGGCACAGCCCTCTCTTACCACAGCAGCAGAGTGGGCACCACTGACACCAGGCTGGGGACAGACAGCTCTGGAGGGAGCTGGCTTCAGTGGCAGGCTCAGGAGGAGGGTGATTCACAGCTGGACTTTTCCACCCAGTGCCTACCCTCTGTGGCTTCTCGGCAAGCTCTGGTCCTTCACAACCTCTATCCCTCCTTGGGATTTTCCTAGAGAAAGTACTCTGGCCAGGCCTAAATGAAAGAGCCCTGGGGACAGGGCTCAACAGACCCTCCCCTGCCCTCCTGCTCTGCTGTCTGCCAGTCTGGTCACTAGATAGAGACTGCAGTTTGAGTCTCCCATCTGTAATCTCTCCTCAGCAGCTCTGCCGTGAGAGTGAAAAATCACATAGCAAGTTGTGCAGGTATCCCAAGTACTCACGAAGAGTTGCTGGCATTCACTGTGGGTCCTCTGGTCACGAAAGCTGGGACCCTAGAGGGTCTGCTCCTGAAGAGTACTAGCAGCACCCTGTCACCTCTCGCGCTGAGGCCCCTGGCACAAGGACACATCCGGAGCAGTCAGGCAGCTGTCAGTGGTGAAAGGTATGGGCCAGATGTGTGGGTCGTGTGCAGGGGGACCCAGAGGGCTTCTCCAGAAGAGGGTCTTTGTCACGGGTCCCAGGCACGTGGTCACGATGCAAGGAGCAGGACTGTCCCACAGCTCTTCCTTTAAATGACAGAGGTGCTTCTGCAGCTGTTGGTGGGTGGAGGCAGGGGAAGTTGTGGGAGAAAGGGAAATTTCCCTGTACATGTGCTTCCTCTTTGTCTTTGAGAACATCCCAGCGGCAGAGGGGTGTGAAGTGCAGCTTTTGGTCTGTAATTTTCCATGAGACATCCCCACTTAGCATCCCTCAGGCCCCTCAGCCGGGTTGCATAGGGTTCCCCGTTGTGAAAAAAAAACCAGGGTGAGTTTCAGTTCTTAGATGGCTCAGCTCTGTGAAACCATAAGTCAGGCTGGGGGCAGCCCTAGCAGAGGGGGCCCAGACCCCCAGAACCTGTCACCCCTGTGCTCAGCTGGCCTGCATGATCTGTGTGGCTGCATCTTTCTGGTTCCTGTGCATTTGATTCACCACATATGGACCATAGAGCTTACTATGGAGGGGACACCAGTGCCCAAAGCAGAAAATAGCTACCCGAGAACAAAACACTCACCTGTTATGGTTTAGATTGAGATGCCCCACTAAACCTCATGTGATCCTAGGTGGGACCTTCGGAAGATGATTAGAGTTTGGGGGCTTAGAGCTGACCTGCTGCTAGCAGGTAGGGTCTGGTAGGAAGAGGAGGGCCACCAGAAGTGTGGCCTATAACGGTTTATCTCCCTCCCCAGTTCCACCCTTGACTGCTTTAAGTCCTCTATGTCTTAACCAATCCTCCTCTCCCATACCCCTCTGTCATGCCATCCTGCTTTGGAGCCAGTGTTCTATGGGGTGAAATCTCTATAAACCTCTCCCCCTTTCAATTGTGGGTGAAGGGTATTGTGTCTCAGCAGAGAGGAAAGTGATTAAGGCACTGTCTCCTCCAAACTCAGCCTTCTGCCTGGCCTGATCGTCCTGTGCTCCTCTCAGGGAGCCAAGTTTGATTTTTCTAACAGAGTGGTCCAGTCCTTTCTTTTTTACCTGGTTGCCTCTGGCCTTAGTCTCACTGTCTTTGAACCCTTCTTTATTCACCTCTACCCCAATCCCCATGGTCCCCAACACTTCTGGGTCTTCGGAGCAATGGGAAAGCTGTGGAAGCCAGAAAGCCTGTCTTGCTAAAGGTAGGGATCCTGTGAAGTCTAGCAAAGTCTGGGCAGTTTCCATACTAGGAAGGGTCGAGAGCTGAGAAGAAACAGGATTAAATGAATCAGGGATGTCACTGTAATGAGAACCAACAGACTCCACAGGTGTTCTCATCGCTACCATCTTCCGACCCTGTGCATGTTCAGTGGACCTGGAATGGAAGCCATTGCCTGAGCGGCTCACCCCTGTGGTATGCTCTGTATGTTGCCTGGCATAATCTCCTTAAGAACCTTAGACTACAGGCATCCTTAGCCCCACGTGACAGAGGGAACGCTGAGGTGAACAGAACCTCACGATTTGCCCCAAGGCGATGCCCTAATCAATGGTGAAGCTGGATTTGTTTCTAAAGACCTATGCTTGGTTCCAAAATCCCACACTAGTTCCGCTGTAGCATACTGCTTCACAGGCCATGAATACCAAAAGGGAAAGAATCTGACTTCAAAAGCCTTTGCTCTTCCTCCAGCACTGGATCCGGCACTGCCTCAGAACTGGCCCCTGGAATTTACGAGACGGATGGGTGGGTGGTGGGTGTGCAGATGGAGGTGTGCTCCTTGGGGGAAACAGGGTATCTCAGTTTCTGGGAAAGCCTTGTTTTCTCAGAACTAAGAGACAGACTAGAGCACGGAGGGCTCAGGTCCCGCTTTTCTTGAATGAACGATATTGCTTACTGAGCAGGACACGGCGGCCACAGAATGCTGGCTATTTCAGCAGCAGCTTTCTCTTCTTTCTAGCAAATATGCTGAACTCCATGACTGTATAGCCTCCTTCCTGGGGCCAATGTAACCTCAGACAGCAAGGACATCTCTGTCACACTGACAGCCCAGTGTAGGGGCCTGGAACCAGGGTAAATAAAGAGTCTGCTGCTACAATGCTGTATATGGTTAGATTTCTAAATTTCTGTGTAAAATATGTAACTGTTTATT
>NDGN011277131.1:0-10005 GCA_002564285.1 Tympanoctomys barrerae | reverse complement strand
GTCTACAGAGTCTCACTATGTAGATCAGACTTGTAGTGATTCTCCTGTTTTCAGCCTCCCAAGCTCTGGGATTGTAGGTGCACGCCACCATACCCAGTCTCAATCACAGTCTCAGTACTCCCCGCGGGCAGGGCCTGCATTACATGCCGAGGATTGACCCCCGCCCCTGCATCTGCCAAAGCAGGTGCTTCGGTCCGCTGAGCTATCAGGCTGTCCCTACATTTAGTGGACTTTAAATGGGTTAAAATATGAAAAATGTGAGTCGTTAAATGTATAATTGTTAGAAGAAAATACAATATGACTGTGACTTTGGAGGTGAACACTATTTTCCAAGGAGAACTTAAAAAATTCAAATGTCAGGGAAAAAAAATCTGCCAGATTTGATCCCATGCAAATGAAGTGTTTTGGTCTGGTGAAGGACACCTTGGATAATGAGAAGACGCCTGAACTGTGAAGGGATAATACTTAGTACTCCAAAAGGAAAGGGACCAAGGCGTATGTTTATAGACAACTTAGAGAAGAGAAAATTCTGAACTCCAGCAAGTTTAGAGAGGCTGAAACAATCATTAATCATCAGAGAAATGCAAATAAAAACAAAAAGTATCATTTTATACTTACACTTTTAAAATGCTTGGGCTGCTGGAAAATCCTGAGTATGTACAAGGGTGGTGGAGTAGTGGGCACTTTTGCAGGGGTTAGTGTTGCCTGGGGCACCCATTCTGGAGGGCAACTGTCACCACTGAGTCAAACTCCTTGTATACTCATTATTTATAGCTCAGGTTGGTTTCCTGGAAAACTGATGCTCAGTGTAAGTAGTATCTAAGGTTGGCTTACTGGTAAGCATGCTCAGAATCAACATTCCGAAGAGTGATACCTACAAAATCACAACAAGGGTCCCAGCTCCATCCCGCAGGTATCTCTGGAGCTGGCGTGTTCCTTCAGAGCCGGATGCTGTCCCTCCAGACACAAGTAGGTAGGAACCTTGGGCAAAGAATTCTTCCATGCCCTATAGCCAACTCTCTCAGTAGCTGGGCTCTGTTGGTCTGGAAAAGGTTATCTCTTGAGTGGCCTACCACCTCAGTTGGTATGGCCAGTGATCCAGGAATTCTACCAATGGAACCACCTCTCAAGGGAGTGTTCCCAGAGGGATGCATGGACATTAATCCCAGAATTGATGATGGGAGACAGGTTGGGAGCCTGTATTTATAGCCCTGGAAAGACAAGTAAAGTGTAGAAATATGCCATTCAAAGAAATTGATCATATGTACATAAAGTAACGTGGATCTTAACATTTATATAGATTAAAATATATATTCACTAACAGTATATACTAGCATGTGCTTGTCAAGAACACATATTAACAGAACAGAAAAGCAATAAACATATGACACTTGTTTCTTGGGGGGGAAGGGAATGAGATTAAGGGAGAACAAATAGACACATCAGAAGAGGGTCTTGTATGGATCAGTAGTGACGGTATATAAAGTGAGCTGAAGGTTATGATTAAATTGACTCTGCATTTGAGTCTTACAAAATAGGAGTCATAGCAGCGTAGAAATGTTTAACTATCACTGAGCCTCCAATCATTCCATGTAACATTTTTAACACATCTAATCCAGAGAAGGCCCTCATGGAATTATGGTCAGCTACTTCCAGGGATACAGGATCAGGGATTTTTTTCCCCAGATCTCCTGGGATTATCTTGTTATATTTGAATCTGATTAAGAGTTTGCAAAGGCCACAAAGAAGTTTAAGTTCTTTCTTCATATTTTGTATTTAGCTTAATGAGAATAAATCCAAGCACAAGGTTTGAAAAGATGCTGCCCATGGAAATAGTCACCAAAAAAGTTGAGAATTAGGAGAGGGAAGAAGAGAGAGGTGAGCCCTTCCAGCAGAGCACAGAGCATTCCTGGAAGAAACGCAAGGGAAAAGTGAACTTTTGCAATGAGAGGGTGAAGTGAAGTTAAAGAGATACTCAAAGTATTTTTAAACTGTGAAGCTGCCAAAGAGAATTGGAGCCAGAAAGTACACAGTCCACATGGGGAAGGGTTTTTTATAGAAAAATCCAGTTTCTAGGATATTCTTATCACAGGGCTAGGAAGCAGAACACAGATTCAGAACAATGGCTTTGAGGGACTCGTAATGCCAAGAGATTCCAGCCTCCTCCCTGAAGATCTGGACCCTGGAAAGTGAGAACATGCAGAAGAAGATGCGTTCCTAAACAATCTGGATCCCTGTGCTGACTGACAGAGCTACTGTCCCATCCCTCAGACAAGATCTCCCCTCCACCAACCTCAGCTTGCCCATCTGTGAAACAAAAATGCTAACTGCCTTGTGGTTGTGTTTTAAGAAATTCTAGAACATGAAGTAACAGAGTGATGTAAGACTGTGTTGATAAGATCTCTGCCCCAGCTGCCAAGGAGCTACGGGAACACAGCTGAGTCCCGTAAGACAAGCAACAAGTGAATGGGACTCTTTGCTTCAGAGAAGGAGGAGGAAAAGGAAGAAGAAGAAGAAGAGGTGGAGGGTTGGGAGGTCGTCGAGGAGGAGAATGAAAACTAATAGATTAAATGGTGTGGCTGATTTCTTTGCCATTCTCCTGGTCAGTTAGAGAAGCATCTCATTATCCTTGTGTAAATTTAGGATGTAAATGTATGCATGTAAACATGCATATATATTTAACCATGTGTGAGCTTATATATGCATATATGTATATGCATATTATATAGCCTATTAATGTGTGCAAGACAATTATATCACATTACTCAAGTGAAATATCAAAAGTATATTTCAATTCTGGAAGAAAAATCCTGGCCTTAGGGCTGGGGAGACAGCTCAGTAGGATAAGCACTTTCCTGGCAAGTGCAAGGGCCCTGGTTCCATCAAGGAAAAAAAAAAATTAAAAAAAAAAAACTTGGCCCTCTCGCCTGGCAAGCACAGGGTCCTGAGTTCAGTCCCTGTTACCATAGGTGGAAAAGAAAAGAAAAGAAAAGAAAAAAGAAAGAAAGAAAAGGAAAAAAATTCTGGCCTTGCTAGACTTCTTGGAAATTAGCATATCTGCTCATGAGTATAGAGTGGGATGATTTGGATATTGTTGTTGTTGTTTATATATTATTTGGTCCTGGAGAGTGAACCTAGGGCTTTTGCAATGAGCAACATCCCCAGCTCTTTTTTACTGTATCTTGGGTCAGGGTTTTGCTAAGTCACTACTTTACCCAGGTTGAGCTCAAATATGAGATCTTCCTGCCTCAGACTTCCAGAGTGCTGAGATTATAGAAATGTGCCATGTTGCTTGACTATGATTTGGATTTTAAAGGGTGATTTTGATCAGATGTGATTTTTTTTTTCCATTTCGCTGTATCACTAGGCATGTGCCAACATAATTGCTCCAGAATCTGGGGCTTCCTTCCTATATGAAGGAAGAGGGCTCTTCCCCATTTTATAAGGCCAAGCCCACTTGCCTACTCTGGCACTAGAGTTCTCATTCATTTCCTTTCTCCCCTTGCTGTATGTCAAAGGGCCACGAGTCTTTGAATTAACCTCAGAGAAGCCCTAAATTGGCTGTGGGGCACACTCCATAGAATTCAGTGCCAGCAAGGAGCTCAAGCCTTAATTTCTGAGACACTGACGGCACCATGACAACAGGATGGGCGCACGGTGGCATCTGTGATGTTGGCACAGACATCCGCGTGTGGACTCAGGGCGTGTGACCAGAGATGGACCATAGGCCTCTGTGGCTTGACTGCATGTCCCTTCTTGCTACCAAACTTCCAAGTTTGCCTCACAGCCCTCCTGATTTCTCAAAATCCTTTCAGCGGTACTTTGTTCTTGCATTCGTCTGACCCTTGAAAACAAACACAGTCTTTACAACTCTCACGCAAGACAAAACAAGGTTTATTTATATATTAATTTTAGTTCAGCAGTGAAGCTATTTCGATTTGGAGTTCTCGTGGTGACATTTGTTTAATCTCTTCTTGTTATTCATATGTAAGTCTATTCAAAATTTCTATCTTTTTTAGTGGGATTTGCGTCTTTGTGTTGTCTTTCATTGCTTCTAATTTGTTGGGATTATTTACATTAAGTTGTCCATAATATTCTGTTATTTTTTTAATGCTAGCAGCATCTGTATGAAGTCTCCTTCCTATTCCTTTTTTAATATCCTCTCTTTTATCGTAATATTCAATTCATAATTTTGTTGATTTTATTCAAGTCAAACAATTTTTGGCTGAGCTGATTTTTTTCCTCCCATTTGTATATTTATATTTTTTACCAGTTTTTGCTTTTTATTATTTCTTTTCTCTAACTTATTTGGGATTACTCTGCTGTTCTTTTATCAAGCTTATTAAAGTATAAATTTATGTCTTTGTTTTAGAAGGTTTCATTCTAAAATCATATTTTCCTCTAAAGAACTGCTGTACTTGGGCCTGAAGAATGTATTATATTGTATTTCATTCAGTTAAAATTGTTTGGATTTTTTGATCCATGAGATTCACAGAAATATTTTCTCCAAACATTTTGGGATTTTTTAGATCTCTTTTTATAATTATTGATTTTCATAATGCTATCAATATATCTTATGTTATTCCTCTCCTTTTATATACAGTAGCACTGTTATAATGATGAAGCATATTGTCTACCATGGTTAATGTTCTTTGTCCAAATTGAGAAATAAATGTTATCTTATGTATACATGTTTAAGTGTGTTATATTTTAAGATTTCAGAATTATATACTTATGGAGTACCTACTCTTATCTCTGATAATAGTCTTTGTATTTATATATACTTTGTCCTCTGTTAATATACTCCTGGTAACTTACTTAATTAATTTTAGTTTAATATATTTTTATTCTAATTTTTAATTTATTTTTAAAGTAAATTTCTTTTAGATCAATACTCATCTTTGGTATTCAAGAACAAGAAAACTAGATTCAAAGGTAATCTTTAAATTCCTTAACTCACATTTTTTAATACTTTCATCACTTTATTTTGCTAACATACATAGTTATGAATAAGTATTTTCCATGACATATAGAGATAATCTTTATGTGATGTTTGATAATAGAACATATTTTAAAAGAGAATAATAATCCAAAATCAATGCATGTGAAATTATTTATTTAAAAAATACTATGAAATTTAATATCCAAAGCTATCATTTAAAAATAATTAAGTCATGTGAGGTGTTAATAGTCCCATACACTCATCTTTACCATTGTGGGGACAAACACAAAATATGCAGAAAATTTCTGTCATTTTGTATTTAGGTTGGTTGGTTTGCCAAAGGTGTGTATGTCCCCAAACCCCCTTGAGTTGGCTTTCTAAATCACATAGTCATTCATATGAGATTATTTTCTCTTTTAAAAATAAAAATACACCACTTATTTTGATTTTGCTTTGGCCATTGCAGTTGATATTCCTTTAACAAATTCAGACTTTCCATCAGCTTCTATTCTAATTTCAAAATACTCCATAAACACATATTTATAATGAGGCAGCAGCTAGGACTAAGGCTAACTGCCTGTTCAAGAGCTGTCCCTCCCTAACCCACTCCTTCCTTGATTTCTATAAATGTTTATCTTAACCTTCGGCTCCGCATGTCACGGTTTCCTGCTTGTATTCTTGAGTTGACATCAGTAGATTCTTTTAAATGAGTATCATAGGTATATTTAATTTGCACCCAAGATTTATATTTTTTCCTGTTTTCCTAATTTCTTGTCTGAAATACATAAAATGTCCAAAATGGAAGGAATTTCCATATGAAAACACTAATCAGGCATTTGTGGTTTCCTTCCTCATCAAGTTTGATATTCTCTGGCTTTAAATTGGTATGCTAGACTGTTTACACTTAATATAACATTACTAATATGATAGGGTTTGAGTATACTAATCTTCCCATTTGTCTCGCATTTATCTCTTCTGCTCTTTGGCGCTTTTTATACTTCTTTTTCTTTTTGTTCAGTCAACTGGGTAGTTTTTAGGATCCGACTTTATTTCTTTTTTTGTTTTTATGTATTTGGTACAGGGTCTCACTATACAGCTCAGACTTGAACTTGTAGTGCTCCTCCTGGTTTCAGCTTCCCCAGCACTGGGATTACAGGCGTGTACTACCAGGCCCAGGCTCAGTGGCCAGCTCAGTTGGGGGCAGGGCTTCCACAGAATGAGGTGCTCAGGATTGAACCCCAATTCCTGAGCTTGCCTAAGCAGGCACTTAGTCTTCTATACTATCTCGTTGGCCCTTCAACTTTATTAACCTTGGGCATTTTAGGTGTACTGTTGGGCTGGAGTGCAGTTCAGTGGTGGAGCCTTTGCCTAGCATGCCTGAGGTCTTGGGTTTGATCTCCAATATAGAAGAAAAAAAAATATATATATATATATATATACTGATTTATTCCATTTAATTGATTATCTTTGGTTTGGTTTTAGTTTTGGTTAGTCTTCTGCCATTAAAGTGGGAGGTCCATCAGAGCAGGGAATTTTATTTATTTTGTCCACTCATATGCCTATATACTAGTAGCTGGTAGTTGTATAAAGGGCGTTAAACATCAATTAGGATTTCAGCTGGATGTCAGTATATACCCAGAATGAAATTACTAGTCCAGAAAAATGTTTGTGATCCAATTTAGATACATCTTAAAATATTATCGAATCAGTACAATATGTAATTTGGGAAAGTTTCTGAACTTTTTTCCTACTTCCTCTCTATGTTCTATTTTGGTCTTTACTTGTATATTTGTATATATTTCATATTTCCCATGTAAGAGAAACCTTACAATATCTGAGCTTGTGTATCTGACTTCTTTCACTTAATATCATATTCTCAGGTTGCTCCAGGTACCTACAAATGCCTGAAGTTGCTCTCTCTTTATGGCAACATAGTAGTCCATTGTGTATGAATACCACATTTTCCTCATGCACTGGTCTGCTGATAGACACCTATCTGCTTCCAAGAGCTAGCTATTATAAATTATGCTGCTATTTTATTACATTTATGCTCCTAGTTTATCTTAGTCCACTTAAAAAATTTTTATAGCATTATCTGTTTCGCTTTTGTAAGAATCTTTCAATGACTTGTACTCTGAGTAACTACTCTGAAGGTAATGAGTGAGGTACAGTGTATTAACTATTACTATTCCCTTATTGGTTTGTCCTGACATTTTGTTTTTCCATGTAAAGCAGTGTGGTTCAGGCAGATGCCCACTGGCTGAAGTCTAATCCTGAGCCCTTCATTGACTGTACAATTTCCCCAAGACACTCTGGACTCTGTGCCTCACTCCCCTCAAATAAAAGCACTTGGCAAACTAAGGAATACAGTGTGGCGGCTCCTCAAAAAATGGAAAAGAAAAAATGGATCTATTACTTGCTCCACCCTTGCCACTCCTTAGTCTATAACAAAGGAATCCAAGTCAGTATACTCTAGGAACATCAGCACACCCTGTTAATTTCAGCACGTTTCACAATAGCCAATATGGATGGCAATCAACAGATGGGTTGACCAAGAAAACATGTGGAGTATTTTTCAGCTATAAAGAAGTAAAAAAAAAAATTATCACTTACAGAAAAGTGGATGGGTCTGGAGATCATAGGCTGAGTGAAATAAACCAGAGTAGGGTAGATAAATACCAAAGGTTCTCCCTAATAGGTAGAATCTAAACTAGATGACCAGAAGTAAAAAAAATATTATTGGACCAGAAGAAGAGAATAAGGAGAAGTGGTAAGGGGTGTGAGGGTAGCTAACAAGGGGCATGGACATGACCAAAAAAACCAAATCAAAACAAAAAATTATATATAGAGAGAATAAAATATATATATATATATATATATATATATATATATATATATAATTGTGAAGCTAGGGGAGAGGGTGGGACAGTGGAACAGTGAGGAAGAAAATATTTTGTGTAAAGGTACAAATCTGCCAAAATGAAATCCATTCATTCCTAAGACTAAAAAGGTGTGTTGTGTGGGGGAGGGGGCGGGGGGGAATGAAGAGTGCTGGGCAGATTACTTGTCCTGGCTCTGCAGCTGGCACAAGGAGCCCAAGGGAGCAGAGAACTTCCCAGCTCTTGCCACAAGGGATCAGAGAGAGCTCTAGAAGCCCACTGGACACCATTTGATTTGCAACTGCTGCCTGCTTCTCGGGTTCTGCTCTCTCGGCTCAACATGATATCCTCTGGTTGATGGTTGGGCAATGGATTACTCCTGCTCTCGGCTCAACACGACACCCTCTGGTTGATGGTTGGGCAATGGAGCACTCGTGCTTGAAGTTCTTGATGTAATTGAGATAAGGTTCCTGCAGACTTGCACAACTTTAGGATGCGGCAGAAAGAGCCTTGCCCAGCTCAACCTGGAAGCTTTTTCTTCACTTGACAAAACAGCTCTGCATTGAGTTTAGAAGCTGGAGACTTGGGTCAGTTCCAACCTTAGAGGTATCAAACAAGTCCCTGAAAAGACTCCCTTCTCCTCCTTCCCTCCAGACATGTATCCTGACATCTTTAATTTGTCCCTCATCTAGTAAACAAGGTCTTGGTAACACATAAACATGATTTATGGAAACAAATCTTTCCCCAAATCTGTGTAGAGAAGCAGCATCGCATGGCTGTAAGCAAAGGTAAAGATCTCCATTAACAGGACCCACGTCCACCCAGGGCCAGAGGCAATTTGAGTCTCGGCCAGTCTCTGCCTCACAGAAAGCATACGCTAGGTTGGTAATGCAACTGTGGCAGATCTTTCCTCCATCCTGCCTGGTGCTAAACCTCCTGCCTCATGCAGTCTCCTAAGTGTGGGAAAAGATGGGCCGTGCTTTCTCTCGTGAGTCACAGATGAGTAAGTAACCTAGAGCTGGCATAAGACACTGGCAGGAGAGAACAGGAAAGCGGTGATGGTGGGTAGGGTCCACACAGAAGGACAGACTACGCTAAGAAAGATCCGGAACAAAACCTGGCCCAGTGCATCCAGCTGGGGAGTCTCCATGGACCCAATTGCCCAGATGATTGTTAATTCTCCGACTGTGCTTTTTCTGTGTGGACACTACTTGTCCATCACAGGGATCAACCAACAGGCACAGTAATCAGGAAATATTTTGAGGTGGGATGAGGACAGAAGGGAGAGGCAATACCACAGTGAGCCGCAGTAGGAAAGAATACTCTGTGTGTGACGCTGCCAAGGCCCTGGTGGCAACAGGCCCTGCACTATTGCGGGGATTCCTCGAGGGCAGACTCTGCCAAGATAATAATTAGATGTTTTTCCCTTCTCCCTCAAATAGGTGTGACATACAGAAGGGATCATGGAGGAATCAAGACACCAGCCAGTAGGACTGCTTATAGAGCTCTATTTGATTGAGAAACACACAGTCAGTCTCTCTGTCTGCCTCCCTCGAGCCCCGGGCTACTTACCCAGCCTGCTACACCAGAGTCCAGAAGCAGGTCAGCTCCGTACCTGATGATCCTGAGGACAGAGACAGAGGCAGGTCCTGAGCCTGCTGATGAAGGTGTTCCTGCCACGAGGAAGCAGGAGCCAAGAGCACTTGTCCCGCAGGCACCAAAGAGCAAGTTCGCAAGGCTCTGGGATGCACCAACCCTGCCTTACCTCCACGCGCCCATGGGCCTTGGCACACTGCTCCTGCACCTGCTTCCCACGGGGAAGCAGCAACGAAGGGAAAGGTGTAAGGTGGGAAGAATTTTTCCCCAATACTTTCAGGGAAGAATTCTTAATTTTTGCGTTGCTCCCAAATTGACATGTCAAAATTTGAACATATAAGGTGATGGTATTAGAAGGGGCCTTTGCAGGAGATTAAGTGATGCAGTGCAGTCTTCAAAGAATGAGACGAGAGGCCTACTTACACAGGCCCAGGGACCAGGTGGGATCTCTGACATCACAGGCTGCACTGGCCCTGCCCCCAGGTGCACTGAGCTGGCCACTGGGACCAGGCGTGGAGGCGTACACCTGTAATCCCAGTGCTGGGGAGGCTGAAAACAGGAGGATCACTACAAGTCCGATCTGTGTAG
>NDGN011277126.1:0-11277 GCA_002564285.1 Tympanoctomys barrerae | reverse complement strand
GGGGGGGGGGGGGGGGAGGGGGGGGGGGGGGGGGGGGGGGGGGGGGGGGGGGGGGGGGGGGAGAGGGGGAGGGGAGGAGAGGGGAGGATATCTCGCAGGAATGAAGAAAAGACCACTAGCAGTGCCCAACAGAGAGACTCAGGGATCAGAAGGTCTACAGCACTTCCTGCTGCTATTTAGTAAGCGCTGACACAGCTACCAAAGACAGCTTTACATTCATTTGTTATTATCATCTGCTGATATCCAAGAATGGATGTATAAGGAGAAGGCAACAAGACACAGCACATGAATCGTGAGTTATCCTGGTCAGAATGTCTGCTTTATATATTTTGAGTTTAGCTCGAATGTTTCTCACCTGCAGGACATAACTAATAATATCGTTGGTGATCCAGTATTGTGAGGATTGGATAAAACAGCGTTCCAGTTGCTCCAAGGAGCTGGCAACACAGAAGCTACACCAACAGTAGAAACAGGCCATTACTTGGAGAAGAGGATGACCCTTTCCACACAATGCAACTTTTGATGTTAAATATTCATGCTGTAATTTCTTAAAAAGAATTTTATAAAAATCACGACTATCTACTGGTCTAAAATTTTTAACACATTGATCAATGGATTTTAAACATCAACAGAATTAAGAAAAAAATAAGGAAATTAAATCTCTTTTAAAGAATAAATAGAAAAAAAATCCAAATATATTACAAAATCATGGAGCTGCACAACCTCAGATACATGCTCTGTCATTTTACAGTCCCGTCTCACTGAAAACCTTCTGGTGAGCCTTTAGCTTACACACAGACACACACACTGAGGAATAGATGAGGGACTGAAGCCAACTCCACTGATCGCAAAGAAAAACTTTTCCTCCTATTTAAATGCATACAAATTATTTTTTATACTGAGCCAAATGATAAAAAGACATCATTATTAAAATATTAACATTTAAAATTTAATGTTAATTTAAATATAAATTATTCCAAAAAGGAGGGTTCACTCCATATGTTTTGTGTTTCATGATTAACCAAATAAAATTTACAAGACTGAAACACATTATTAATGTTTGTTTAATCAAAATAACATTGCCCAATTATTACAAAATTTACTGCCTACTCTTAGAGCCAGTTCATTTATCATTAATGGATTAAATATGGCCATCAATGATTAGCTTAACATTTTCAATATGTAAAATTGTTTGATTTAATGGCATTACAATTAGACGAGAGCTTTAATTTAAGAAAAAAGAGTGTACCATGATCATGTATGATACCACATGTAGGAACCTGAATACTTTGTTTTACCTCACATATCTTCTTCCTACAACTGGTCCTACTTGCTCAATCAAGAATCCGCTTGAAAAACAGTGCACTACAGCCATTCATTAAACTTACACAAATGAGAGCACTTCCTTCTAGAGAATTACCAAAGACTGAACCAGCCAACAGAAGAAAAGGTGATCTAGGAGGGCAATTTATATATAACTGACTCAAGGGATCACATTGAATGGAAAGCACAAATCCCAGGCTTCTGGAGGAGGAAATGACGCAGTATCACCCAGGGAAAGTCTACAAATAGGACTGCTGGTCAGTTATGTCTTCACCTAACTGGCATTTTTGCCAACAAGCCTCTTGGCAGCCCTTGAGGGGCTAAGCTAGTACGATTTACCAAATATGGTGGGGAATGTAGAAACCTCACAGATATTAGCATTTATTTTTGAGGCTAACATAACGCAGTCCACAGGCCTGCCACCAGAGCCTGCGGCCATTAAGTGATAACTGAAGCCGTGGAATGCAAATAATCCATTGGTTCACATTAGTGTCATGCTCATTTGTAAATGTTCCCAGTCCCCTTCTGGCCCCAAGGTACCTCACTTGCTTTTTAGGGGCATAACCCACAGGCAGTATATTTAAGAAGGAGTTAAATTATGAGCGAACCAGTTGAGCAATGATTTACTCATTGAAAAGTGCATTAGGCAACAGCGCCCTGAGCTGCCCGACCTCAGAGTTGATCACTTCTAAACTGCCTGAATAGAAAAAAGTAAGTTATTCATCTACTGGCAGCTGCCCAAGATTTATCTGCGTAAGTCACAGAGCTCTATCACTTATCTATATGTTCCCTACTCCATTGTACATTTTGAAATACTGGTTTAACTACAGGAGGGAACTACATTGAAATGAGTGAAAAATGGATGCAGAACTCCAATAAAACAGCAACAAACTCTTTAAGCAAACTGCCACCTCTCCTCTGAGAAGTTAAAAGGATGTTTCAAATAATTTATGGATTTGATGGGGTAAAGCCCTTGTTGTAAAGAAACAGGTCAGGGGACTTAGAGCACTTGACCCAGAGATGTCATATTGGACTTCTGATTTTGGAAAAGAGTAAAACTCTGTAATTTATTAGAAAAGCCTGCATGGAAATTAATTTACAGCCTAGTTATCTTCATGCTACAGAGATAAATATAATTATTTCTCATTTTGAAGTTGAAAAAGAAAAGCTATCTTAGAGTAAGTGGAGTCTCCCACTCATTCTCTGGCTCTGTTGTTTATCTTCGCCATCTATCAAATTAATGTGTCCACAAGTCCAAGTAAAGGAGTGGAGAGCTCAATATGAACTTTATGTCTCTTTCTCATACCAAGGAAGAGTAGGAGAACTGGCAGAATATAGACCTGAGCTGACACTGGCTGGAGCCTGGGGAGGCGACAGGATGAAGCAGGAGCTCCGCGTGCTGTCTGAGTTGTGAAGAAGATCACAGGGGCAAGCGAGCTGGGATGTTAGGATGGTTCCTTAGCCTCGGAGACTACCCAGGCGTCCGAGGGCAGATGTAGCCCACACTGTCACACTGTGGGCAGCCCACAAGCCCCACGGCATTTCTGTCCTTCTGTTCCCAAGCTGCCACCTACCTGGCTGCCTCATGGCACTGCTTTTTCATGGCCTGGCAAACAAAATTGATGGACCTCTCCCATCCTGCCAGCCCGCCGGGGGCACTGAGCTCTGCTCTTGTTCGACATCGCGACACGCAGGAGGCCTGGGAGCTCCTGTGCCACACTGACACCCACAGGCCCCTGAGTGGTCCCCAGACTGCTCTGATGCCTTATGTCTGCAGAAACGGCAAGGGTGGACATAAGCCAAGTGCTAGGCTGGGAATCACGGCATGGCACTCAAACTGAATGTATCTGTCATTTACAAAAAGTTTCTTACTTGGTCATTTGTCTGAGAAGAGAAGTTATGATATCGCTTCTCCCCTCCTCCCCAAAGGTAAAAGCAATGCCAAGAATGTCCCCTAAAAATATAACATTAATTTCCAACTTCAAGAACTTAGCAGACTGCCATCAAGTTCAATATCCATCAGAAACCCATTAGGGTATATATACTTTCAGGACCTATCAAATTATTCTTTCTCAGTTGCGTAATTCTGTTGGAATTTTACTATAACAAGCACTAAAATATCAATGGAAAAATGATAATGACCAGAAATGGCACAGATTTTATTCTGTGATAAATCAACTAACTTCATCATATATCAGAGAGGGAAAGGGAAACATAGAAACCCTGCTTTTATGAACACAAGAATGCTTTACGTTTGACATTTCACTTACAGAGCCTTATAAGTCTAATTAGTATTTCACAAATAGCACCCTAAATAATAAAATATACTCCTAGGGTTACTAGTCAGTGCATTTGATCCAATAGCTTTGCAATGCATAATAGTCATGCACCTCATTTTAATTAATTATACTTTTAAAAATAAGAACAAAACAGTATCTACCTACCTACCTACTTATTTATTGTTATATTTCTCTCTATTAGTACCTGACGGGCGGACCCAAGTGGCCACGCCTCAGGTCAGTTAACGGCAGTGTCCGGCTACTGCACAACTTCAGTAGGTGTGCTGCTGAAACAAGCGCTGGCTACTGCATTACGGCAGAGATAGGATTCTTTCTGCCAATGACACAAACTTCATCGCAGCAGCATCAGGCTTCAATGTGAATGAGTGGTCAGTTCAGTACAGCTAATTCTCACTGGTTAGTACTCATTAACAACTGACAAACATTTCCTGTTGTGTTTTCCCTGCTAGCTCTTACCACTTTTACTCTGAGTAGAAATAAAAATAGCAGCTGTTGCTACTTTAAATTATTAAGCAAATTTACCAGGTGTCAGGCCATGTATTTATGCATTCTCATTTACCCATCCTAACAAGCACATGAGATAAGTTCTTTTATTACAGCCACTTCACAGGTAAGAAAACAGGTTTAAGGAGGGAAGCAACTTGTCCTGGGTGGGATCTTAGAGCAACCTATTCTAGGGCTTTATTCATTACTAATCATTTAGCAGCTACATTATTCAGTAAGCCTTTTCAACAGTCCTAACAGAAACCTTGCAAACAGGTGCTTTGGAGGTGCGTACACACACTTGGAGAGGCTTATGAAATAGTGCAAAGCTTGTACGAGGCGGGGCTGGGGCATCGCACAGGGAAGGGCTCAAGATTTCAGGTCTCAGATTAAGGAACATTTTACAGTTACAAGTTCTGAACCTCTGTGAGTATGGCTTTGACTAGATAACAAAACAAAACAAGTGCACAGTTACATTTTATCCCATGTCCAGAGCTGGAAGGGGCTTTGGGGGTCAGATAGGTGTTCATTATATCCAACACAGTTTTATTTTTCCTGCTCTGCCTTTGTCAGCAATCATCCCTCACTACTAGATTCTTTCCTGCTGCCACTAAATCTTAAGATTTGCCCTTTCCATCTGAGGTTGTTAGCATTAGTAAAACCTTCCTTTAGCCTTGAGCAATTTCTTCTTCCTTTTTCCTCCTAAACGCCTCAGAACACTGTTGTTCTTTCCTTACACCCTCACTCTCTACACAGTCACCAGAACATCACACCTGGCCTTCATTTCTGCTGCATGGAAGTGAAAAGCCGCCACCTTCCACACGCTGCTGGGGCCCACCTGGCCGCTGCGCTCCCCTCACGCGGGCCTCCTCTGGCGCTCTGCCTCTCCTCCACTCCTGCGGTTTCAGGCCGCCTTGATTTCCTCTCTCCTCACAGCCTATTCTCCAACTAACTTCTTCTTTAGTACTTAAACAGAGAAAGAGCTGTGCTCCCAGCTTCTGCATTCAGATGACATGGTGCACCCCTACCTGGTCTATCCCCAGATACTGGGCTCATTTCCTTGGTTTCATTTGCTTCTCTATGCAGTTTCCAAGCCTCCCAGGGCCTAATCATCCACCAGACTTCACCCTTGTATGTCCTCTTGGTTTCTTAACATTCCTACCTTTGTACACATAAATTTATATATGGTAAAATTCACCCATTTAAAGTGCACAACTCAGTGGACTTTGGGTTGTCACAGGTTACACAGCTGCCCTCACAATCTAAGTTTAGAGGATTTCAGACCGCGAAGGAAGACCTGTGCCCATCTCTAGTCACGCTCCATCCTCGGTCTCCTACGTCTGGCAAGAATGACCTACTGTTTGCTCCTCAGGTTTCCTAGTTATGGGCCTTTGCTCTCCGTGGAGTCGGCCAGCGCGCGGCCTTGCTGGCTGAGCTCTCACACAGGCCCTCTGCAAGGCCCGTCTATGGCGGAACAGGGGCAGGTGCTTCACTTGGTGGTTGTTGTTGTTTCCCTCGTCATGCGGGACAGTATGCCACTGGGGACAGTGCACTATTATACAAATGCCATCCATTTGTCAAATGACGGGTAGCATTCCCATGAGAGTCCCACTTTCTGGTTATCGTGACAACGTTGCTGTAAACAGTCCTGGGCAAGGGTGTGTGTGCACATGTATTTTCATTTCTCTTAAACATATTATCTGCATAGAATATTTTGAGGAACTGCCAAACTGTTTTACAAAGTGGCTGAACCATTTTATATCCCAAATGTACAACTGTACCCATTAGCATGTGTGCGGTGGCTATTTCATTGTGGTCTTGCTTTGCATATCCTTGACCACTAAGAATACTGAAAATCATTTCCTTTGCTTCTGGATCCTTCCGAATACCTTCCTTCTGAGGATGTCCACTCAGGCCCTTTGCCCAGCTTTCACTGGATTACCTGCCTTTTTAGTATTGAGCTGTAATGGATACATATGCTGAATACAAGCCCCTTTTTATGTACAGGATCTGCAAATATTTTCTCCCATTCTTTAGGGTGTTTTTATACCTTCTTTATGGAGTCCTACGAGGTATAGTGGTTTTTAACTTTGAGGACATCTACTGTGTCTATATTTTTCTTTGGGTTGAGATGCATAGCTAAGAAGGCTTTGCTTATCTGTTAGGAAGACTCCTATGTGATACCTTCAGCACTCACACTTAGGATGTGGCCCACTGTGAGTTCAACTCAGGTTAATTCTGCTATTGTATGAGTTTCCTTACCCAATGATTTTCTTAGTATCCTTGATGAAATCAGTCAACTACAAATATATGGTCTTTATATTTTAAAGATTAAACCTTACTCTTCCTTCTATCTTGAAGCCATCTCCTGACCTTTTTAAATGGTACGAACACCTTTTCCCCTGGTCTGACACAAAAGTCATCTTTGATTCTTTCCTTTTTTCCTCTTCTTTCTGATTTTCTTTTCTTCCCAAGAATAAGAACTTATCAAACCATGTGATTTCCAATTCCACAAGTTTTTTTTTTTTCATGTAATCTTTCCTTTCTATTCTCAATGTCCAGAATTGACAGGTACAGGGTGTGGTGGCACAAACCTGGAGCCCCAGGACCCCAAGAGGCTGCAAGGGAGGACAGCAAGTTTGTGCAGCCTGAGAAACGTAGCAATTAAAAGACCCTGTCTCAAAACTTCTTTTAGAAAAGCGGAATGTAGTGAAGGACCTTTGTTCCAACCCTGGTACTGCAAGAACAGAGAAAGAGAGAGTGCAAGAGAGGGAGAACGATCTCTACCTAACCTAACCTACAGGGCGGCCACAAAGCCAAGCTCTCCTACCTCTAAGGGTCAAGGCAGAAAAGCTGAATATGCTGCAATAGGTAAAAACTGGTGCTACAAATGGCTGTTAGAATAAGGGCCTATTCAAATTTTCAGCCTAATTCCTGGATTGCTAGAATGGATTATATTATTTTAGTGAAGTGGCTAAGAGCAGTCATACACAAACGGAATACATCTAGGTTATTATAAAGAACCTGTCAACTTACTGGAAAAAGACTACCCTCTATAGTAGCCAGAGGGGCTAATTTTTAAAAGCTGGTTACCACTTCCTTGCTGTGGGATCAGGATAAAGATGGAGGACTAGGGTAACAGTGGTTCTGAAAATGTGGTAGCAAAGCAACACTGGCATTACAGGGGACTTACTAAGAAAATGAAAAATCTTAGGTCCACTCAGGCCTCACGAAATGCGGCACCATGGGGGTAAAGACCAGAATGAATGTTTTAACAGCCTTCCAGATCATTCTATGAATGCTGGAAGCGCCAGAACCACTGGGAACCAAGGATGGTAGGCAGTTGTTTGGAGCTCAGGTGATAGCATCAGCATCTGAGACCATCTGACAATAGGAACATTTCTTCCACATGCTGGAACTGCCTGAGAAGCCAAAGAGCTCTGAAAACCTAATGAGGCATCAATAGTCAGCAGCCAAGCCCTAACATGACGCTGATCACACTGATCATATTACCAATGGTGGACTTCTACAGCTATTAGGCTTTTGAAATCACTCAAGAGTCGGTGTTCTCTGAAGGAAAAGTTCTGAACAATAAATTTGCTTCCTTTGATAACATTAACCCATACAAGAGAAACAACAATTCACACAGGAGAAGAGGGCTAGAGACAAGTTATTAAAGCACACTCATATTTAAAAATGAGAACATTCTTTTGTCTTGGGAAACACTGAGGTCTACACCCAAAGCAACACAAGGCTTTTACAGATAAACAGATGCAACTAGAGACCACACTCCTCAGTGAAATGAATCAGACCCCCGGTGCAGACATCATAGTGTCTTGCTAGTATTAAGAACCTGAAAGAGTAAATAAAATCTGAAAGGTACAAGAGAGACTATGAAAGGGAAAGAATCTGTTCAAAGGAAAGGAACACCTGGGATGAGGACATGGACAAAAGAAGGGAGGGAAAAGATATATTTATGCATATATACAGGATAGCTTGGATAATCATACTGCTGATTTCTGCTGGCCTATCACAAGCAGCAGTTAATGCTTCAATTTTTTTCTTCTCCTTTTTAATTTCCAATAACTTCTTTTCTGACCAAGTCTGCATGCTTATATATCTGGTATTCTAGCAACTAATTTGAAGACAACATTATGCAATATAACAAACATGGTTGAATTCCTATTATTTTGTTTAGTGAAGGTCTGTATCATTTCTAATGTTCTTTTTAAAAAATATTTTTTATTCTCTTTAAAAACAAAATAACACACACACACACACACACACAGCTTTTATCTAGAAATATTTCCTCCCTGGACTCGAAATCAGTCAGCCTTGGAAATCCAGTCTGCCAGTATGTATTCCCACAACATATCTTTTACCAAAGCCCATAATAAATCCACTTTTAATTAACCTTATGAGTCACTTAAAAATAACCCTGAGATCTAACTGACAGACCCGAGTTCAGCAGGGTGACTTTGGGCTCCGTGGTGCTCACATAGCGTGGTGTCGCTGCTGTCTTCTGGCCAGGAAGATGCGAACAGCTGAGGTCCGGCCTCCAAGGGCTGGCCATGTGTCCCTGCTCCGGCACGGAAGCACTCCCTGCACTGCTCCCTGCCTAGCGTGAGCTCCACACTAGCTGCGGCTGCTCCTGCTCCTCCAGCTGCCGTCACAGTCCCACATCAGCCTCAGGTTTCCACCAGGCCTCAGAAAAAACTGAGGCAGGAGGAGAGGTCCCCGGGAAGGGGATGAAATTCAGGGCCAAAACTGATTTATGGCTTCAGCCGCCCCTGTGTGACTGGGTCTGAAGAGAAGCCACAGGGAGAGGACAGCACAGCACAGGCGGACCAGAAAGGGTCACCAAGTCTTCACCTCCTCTCTGAGGGCCTCCTGGTCCTAACCCACTCTATCTTTTTCTCATTCTCAGTTGCCATTTCGGGCTTTCTTCACAAATTGAATCCTGTTTTCCAAATTGGCCAGGGGAAAGTTTTTGCCATGCTGAAATCATTTCCAGAGCTAAATCAGGAAACCTGAGGCAGCCGGGCAACCTTACAGCTGGCTGGAATGTGGCTTGCAATAAAAGGCAGTGTGAATAAGGTGTATTGAAGCTAAATTGGATTCGTGTGAAGGGCCGTTTATCCAGAGGGGGGTGGAGGTGGAAGGAGAGGAATTAATGAACATAAGAAATTAAATTAGCTCAACCAAGCCTTTAAAAAATAAACTGCAAAATACTTGACCTGCCATGAACCTTTTTACAAAACAGAGACCTTTGGGCTCCTTCCGGGCCCAAGAGAAGCCCCTAGAAGAGGCACTGTCAGTCAGGCAAGAGAGCCGGGAGCAGTCAGGGACTGTGGTCTCACCCTGCGTGCAGTGCAGAAAGCGCTGGAGGGGAAGTCAATACGTAGCTTCGAAACAAGAGGTCACTTGGACCGATGAAAATATTTAATCAACCAATCAGAGAATGCCTGACATAAAAATAAACACGACTTTACATCTTAGCTATCCTACTTTTCTTCAATGAAATAAAAAGAAACCATTTCACTATCATGTTCTTGAAAAATTATTGATCAATTTATGAGTCTAATGATTTAATTGATTGCAATAATATTTGACTCACACTTCTAATCTCATCTTACCTCCACTCTCTTAAAATCCACAGTGAATTCCACTGGAGCAGTGAGTGTAGTTACAAGAAAAAGGTTTTTTAAATTAGATGTATATTTTTATATGGCAGGGCTTTGTGTTTTATATTAGGTATTTTATATTATCACACATTACACATATTATCACATATTAATATGATATAGCATATTAAACTAATCTTGTTATGGAAAATTTTTCAGTAACTGTCTAATTTTAGTATCAAAACATTTAATAATATTAAAATATTAACAGAACAGGAGTAGATGATGGTATTACATATCTTAAGTACTGCATAATGTTTTCTCAACCACTTCAATGTGTTAGCAAACATTTACATTTCAATTAAATTTTATATGTAAAGCAAGATCTCACTTTTATTATTTTATGTGCACAATCAGGTATACCGTAAGAAAGAGAAATCCACCACACACTGCAGGCTATTTTCTCAAAAGTGTTGGAATAATATAGGCATTAACATTTTTTTGTAGTGCCAGAGGTGGAACCTAGGGCCTCATACATGCTAGGCAAGCATGTTACTGAACTACAGCACCCAAGCCCTCAAAATATTTGCATTGTATTCTTCAAAGGCATGTTTCATGCGGAAGGCAGGCCCGTGGAGCCTGGAGCTCCATGTAATCATTTCTGTGGATCTGCCACCAGAGCCTGCTGGTGCTGGGGCCCCACTCGTAGGCACACAGCACTGAGGCCTGGCGCTGGGATTTTGCCTGACTTGCTCACTACTAAAGATCTTACTAAAACACAAGGTCAGTCTCCAAGATGTGCTCTTCTCCTCATGAGGCTCCGTAGCACACAGACAGGCCTGCTGTCCCCAGGACCAGGACTCTTCATCCCCAGTGGGACATGGCACACTCCAAGCCCAGCAGAAGTCATGAAGGTTCCGGGCATCCTTAGGAGGCATGCTGTGGCCATTTGGCTTTCAGATTCTACTCTGCAGGAAAGCTCAAGTTGGGGAATGTCCAGTGAGACCGTGTGGAGTGTCGTGCTTTTTGGAAATTGCCTAGCCAGGCTGCCTGCAATCAGCCATTCAGTTGTGAGTGACCCAGAATTTGAGGGGCTGGTTCTCACTGCATTATTTCTCATTTTTAGAACTGTGCAAAGTATTGCCTTTCTCCATCTACAATGAGCCATTCTAAGATTAAAAGAATATTCCTAAGACCACTGTGCATAATGGATCAGCCTAAAAAAAAGACTTCAGATCTGCCTTGTCCATTATGGTACCCATTTAACCATGTGATAATTTATGTTTCCATTAATTAAAATTAATAAATCAAAACTCAAGCCTCTTGGCTGTATCAGCATACCTCAAGTGCTCAGTAGTGCCCATGGTTGGCGGGGACTCACTGAACAGTGACGACAGAATGTTTCCATCATTGAAGCATCTTCCATAGGATAGTGGTGCTTCAAATAATTATTCCTTTAATGTTGTCCTCTATAAATTATAGTCCAAGGGGCTGGGGAGATGGCTCAGTAGAATAAGCGCTTGCCTGGCAAGCACAAGGGCCTGAGT
>NDGN011276975.1:0-11941 GCA_002564285.1 Tympanoctomys barrerae | reverse complement strand
TAGTACAGGGACTATAGGGTCTTACTACACAGATCAGACTCATAGTGATGCTCCTGTTTTCAGCCTCCCAATCCCTGGGATTACAGGCATGCACCTCCATTCCCAGTCTTAATTGCGATCTCGGTGCACCCCGAGGGTGGAGCCAGCATGGCAAGCCAGAGATCCAACCCCGGTCCCTGCACCTTCCTAAGCAGGAGCTTTAGTCCCCTGAGCTATTTGACTGGCCCAGAAATCTTATTTTTATTATAATGATAAAGCTTATGATGTAGCCTCCTGTATAGTAAGTTCCCTACAGAACAGTTCTAATAGCATTGGACATGGTAAAGTATCAAAAGGCCCAGTAAGTATCCTCTTCTTCAGAGAAAAACTTGTTTTAGTGTGCATCTTCTGAATTTCTCAGTAACTCCAAGTGAAATTTCCATTAGGGAGACAGGTTACTGGCTTTAAATTCATCACATGTATTCTTTCCTTCCCTCATGCTGCTGGGCACTCAAAGCCCGGCCTTGTGGTACCAAGCCAGGCTCCTCAGATGGCTCTCACTCCTGATGGACATGTGACCGAGCATCTGTGACCCACACGCCTGGCAGGCTCCAGGCATCATGCGGCGCCAGTCGTTAGCGAAATGTGCCGAGAGACCAGGCTAGAGCCCTCTTGACTAGTGATGTCTCGCCAGTTACTAGGATGAGACGGTCCAAAATTTCTTTGCTATCAAATCCAAAATGCTTCTAGAAATCTCCAGGTCATGCCTGTGCTTGGCTTCTGAAGGGTGAACACACCAGGCTGAGCGCTGTTTTCCGCCTTCCCTCCCTTCTCGGCTGCTATCGGCTTTCTTTTCACCTCTTCTGTGCAGAACCGCGGGTTGTCCACGTGCTGCCCCGACGCTCTCCGCAGGAAGCCCTTCACGTAGCTCGGCTTCCCGGGCTGCAGGCAGCATCGCCGTCTTCCAGGCGGGCTGGCATCCGAGCCCAGAACCACGGCTGGCCGGGTGTGCCCCGTCAGGTGCTGCAGAGTTGCTTTTCTCGCACTCTCAGTTGTTTGCTTGGGACTGCTCCTTCCTGAAGGAGGAAGGCAGGCCGTTTGTAGAGTGCTTATTTGTGTTCCTTCTGAGAATATTTCCAGCCCGACGATAGTTCTGCTTGTGGAAAGGCCGACGTCCTGTTTCTTCTCATGCACGTTAAAGTACAAGGCAGTCAGTACCGCCTGGCTCGGGTGGCTTTTCTGTTTTCACGCACCTGTGTTCTGTTGCCTGAGTCGCAAAGGAAGACTGCCAGGCGCGGCCTCTCAGCCTCCGAGACCCCATCAGATCCGAGGCAGCCGCGGCTTTGCTTCGCAGCCTGCGGCTCCGGAAGGGCGCGGGGCGAGGGCTGGGCTGAGGAAGCTTTGCCGGACCAGCTGCGCTTCTGCACAGTCAGCCTAACAGAACGCCCGCCTGGGCTGGGGGTCGGCTCAGCCTGGAGTGCCGCCCTGGCGCGGTGTGCCCGGCTTCAACCCCCAGTTCCCCACCCTGGAGAAAAGAATAAGGGAAACAAAGGCTGGGCCGACCTGTTCTGCGGGTGGCGTCTATTGCTGTGTCTAGCTTCTGTGAGGCCGAGTGCCCCAGCGCCACCTTCGGCCACCGCGTCGCCACACGCCTGCTGGTGCGGTTGCTCCTCTACCTTTCCTGGTGCCTGAACCCTTCTCCAAATGTTGCTGGCCACTGAGACAAGCTCCGGTCCTTGTCCGGTCCGTTCCTGTGGGACTGCAGAGCCAAGTGGGTTCATTTGGGCGTGGTGAATCTCTAGGAAGTGAAGCAAGTTTTGCTGAGTATTGTAAAAATCAAAGGTGTGTGTTTAAGGAGAAAATGCATCTCAGTGTATAATAGAATTTTGATAAGGAGAAGATGGAGATAATGCCATCCTGAGTTCATGCTGAACTGACAACGCGTGACTCACGGCCTTGAAAGCTTTATTTCTGGTGGTGCTGTAGCTGCTCATGGCCTAAGGACAAGGCCGGGGTCTGCAGCCCCTCACCGCACTGTTTCTGTGATGTGTTGGTTCATTCACCATAAACACTCAAGGAGGCTGCGTCCCAGAGCCCTCATTTTCAGTTCTTGGCATATTGAAGAACTGGGGTCAGAATTTCACCCTTCGGAATTTTTAGCGGTGCTGGAGTTGGATCCAGGCCCTTTGTACTAAGCTACGCCCTCAGCGCCTCTTAATTTTTCTATAGTGTCTCACTAATTCACCGCTTCCCAGGCTGGGCTGGAACGTGCCGTCCTTCTGCCTCAGCCTCCCAGAGTGCTGGACTGCGGCGTGCGCCCGGCTCTGCCACGTTAGCACTTCTCATCCGTGCTCTTAGTGCGGGCTCAGTGGGCAGGGCACACTATACTTTCCTGCCCCTTGACTTCTGCTGTAGCCACGTGACCTGCCTGAGCCAAGCGGATGTCAATAGGTGTGCTGGGACAGAGGCTTGGTGTGATCCTGTACGCCTGACTCTGTCACAAGAGAAATGGGCTCCAGGCAGCACCTGATACAAAGAGGGTCAGGAGCCAGCTGTGGCCCAGCCTGCAACCTAGAGCTCAATCACACAAACTCAGCCAACCGACTGATGCATGAGTAAGAAATAAACACATTTCTGAAAGCCAGGAGTTGTAATATGAATTATTATGCAAGAAAAACTGAATAAAGAAACAACTGTCGGTTGGGTGCTGCTTTTTATCTTCAAACTTTTAGAATTTTGGCTTCATATGATGAAGAAATTGGTTGATTTTATACTTTGCAGAATTTATATATTGAACATAATATACCAATCTGGGTAGGAGATATGTATATATGTTAGGTACTACATTACTACATTTAGGGCTTCAACAAGATGGAAATTTGTTTTCTACATTAAAGAAACCAAAGAACACATGACCACACTGCTATAACTTCATGGCGTAATCGGAATCTTACTTTTCTATTACTGTCCTACCACTTTCAGCAAGTAGCTTCTGTCTTAAAATTGTTAGAGAAGGATTCTCTCTCTCTCTCTCTCTCTCTCTCTCTCTCTCTCTCTTTCTCTCTCTCTCTGGTGGGCTCAGACTGCCTTAAGGGCAGCTCTGGTAAGGCATGGGGATCTGGGGATCAAATTGTGATCCCCAGCCCCTGACTGGGTTTGCCCCAGCAGGCGCTTAAACAACTGAGCTAACCTACAAGCCCCCCTAAAATTGTTGGAAAGCCCATGATACTCAATCTTTAGCTGTTTTGTCATATTCCTGGTGGCCTGATGAAGGGAGATAGGAAGGCAGATGAGGAACACAGAAGATGAGTCTCCGCTGGATTTCATTTAGACTACGTTTACTTGAATTTGTAATCATGACTGCTAAAAATACTCTGAAAATTTTAATGTTTACATACACGTGTGCCATCCTAAATCAAATTAGCATTTTGCTACTCTAGAGACAGGAGAAAAGGGATCTGAAATCAGGCGCATTGTTCTAGCACTGATACGTGCAATATATGTTTTGAAAGTGTTATTTAGTGAAAGGCCATCTTCTTTCTAAAATATGACAGTTATTTCAGTTTTCTTGGTGACAATAGAATCAAAACACAATGAGTTTTGTAGGTTATGGTAGAGCCTTGGGACTTACCCTTGCCCTACAAGATAATACTCCAAGATTAAAATAGTCGTGCATCATTAAATGACACAGATATGTTCTAAGAGATGTGTTCTTGGGTGATTTGGTCTTTGAACAAATGTCAGAGAATACTTATGTGAGCCTGGATGGGAGAGCCTGCTGCACACCGGGCTGTCTCGTAGAGTCTGTTGTTTCTGTGCAATTGTTGTAGTCAAGGTTTGCGATGGAATAGATTTAATACAGGACACATAATTTCTAGGATTATTTTATAATATTCACCCAAAATGTCAAATGCAGATGAGTATAAGAAATCTGTCTGCACACTAGAGACTCAAAGAATCCAGCTGAGGGCCTGGATCCCTTAGCTGTGTCCTGCACAAGTCTAGCTGAAGGCCCAGAGCCCATAGCGATGTCCTCCACGAATTCTGCTTCAGGCCTAGAGCCCACGACAATGTCCCATGCAAGTCTGCATCAAGCATCTGCACTGGGAAGGCCAAAGGTCACGGGTGGAAGCTAGAATGTCTGACCCAGCAGGCTGAGGATCTGCACTGGAGCCAGGAGCAATGCTCCAGGTAAGGACCAGAGCCTCCCCACAGAGAACTTGAAGAGGACCTGAGCTCCTCCCACGGTGAGAACAGCTGAGTTCAGGTCAGGAAAACCACCAGGAGAAGCTTCTCCAGGAGGACCAACCACACACCCTCTTTCCCTCCAGTTCTCTTCTTGTGCACTAGCAACAATCCTCAGGGGAATGTCGCCAACAGCAACCCAGCACCAGTCTCACTCAGGTCAGCTGGGAGTTCCAAGTTGACCATTAGCTACTCCAGCACAGCTATACACCTGTGAAGTGTCCTACTGTACTAAATATGGTAGGCAAATGTAATCGGGGTGTGTATCTCAACATACCTCACAAACAAAAGATAAAGAGAAACATGGTATGAAAGATAAGAAGAAACGTACCCTCCTGGGCATTCGTCATGAATGAGATGGCAGACTGGAGTCTGGGGGTGGGCGAGCACGTGGTGGTGAGTGTGCAGGCCAAGGCCGCCGCGGTGCGCCGCCACGGATGCTGGGCCCTGCACGCACGCTCATGCTGCACTCGATGCATTTTAAGGAAATTCCTTTTTTCCATAATGAGGGAGCTTTTCAGAACGCACTGAGAGGCATGGTGTGGAGGCACGGTGGCCACTTGACTTGTCCACGGCTGTGCGCTCCTTCCTGCTTCCCTGTAGAAAATGGTAAAAGAAATCACTATGATCAAACCAAGAAGAACTACAAAGGCTTATAGGAAACTGGTCTTGAAGCTCCACCCTGGTAGGAATCCAAATGAAGGACAAAAGTTTAAACAGATTTTCTCAAGCTTATGAAGTTCTCCTTGATGCCAAGAAAAGGAGATTATATGACTAAGGAGGACAAGTAATTAAGGAGCGTGGAGCGGGTGGTGGCTTGGGCTCCCCCATAGATATCTTTGAGATGGTTTTTGGAGGAGGAAGAAGGATGCAGAGAGAAAGGAGAGGTAGAAATGTGGTGCAGCAGCTCTCAGTTACCCTAGAAGATTTATGTAACGGGTTCTGCAAGGAAACGGTCTCAGCAAAATAATGCGATTTGTGATAATTGTGAAGGCCGAGGTGGCTCGAAAGGAGCTGTGGGGCGCTGTCCCGTGGAGCGCTGTCCCGTGGAGCGCTGTCCCGTGGAGCTAACGAGGCCTTCTGAGATCCCCACGTGAAGGCCCGTCTGAGGCTGTGCCTTGGGTAACCTTTTCCTTTTTCTAGCTGGAGAGACTACACCCCCAAGTAACAAAAAGTATATAATGCAGCAATAGATTACAAGCCACTAACAGTCATTTGTCATTGTTTTCAGGTAGTTTTACTGTATGTAGTTATGTCCCTGTATTTCTTTCTGCCAATGATTCAGTAATCCTGTTTACTCCACCATAATAACAATCGCATGAGTAATGCCTTATAATACAGCATCTGTAAGCCTTTGGAACTGCTTTTCAGGAGGAACTTAGAGAAGTTTAGAGACTTGGGTTAGAGAAAGTTTAGAATGGCTATAAGAGAGTTTGATGGGAAATTCTGGTGGAAGTTGAGAAGACCAGAATGCTGGGAGGAATGCAAACAGTAAAGCCTGTGCTCGAGATTGCAGGGGCAAATGAAGACTATGAGAATTTGACTAGATTCGGGCTGTGTTATATTCTGGCCAAGACCATGCCTACCTTTTATCCATGCCCTACAGCCATCTGTGAGGCTGAGTTTAAAGAGTGGACGGATTAATCTGGTGAGGAAATTTCAGGGCAGCCCAGTGTTCATGCTGTGGCATTGATTCTGCTGGCTTCTTTTAGCCAGATTTATAGTAGGAATTACAGGGAACGAAAACCAAAGTGGAAAGATTTGAGAAGTGTGCAATTTGGCCAGAAGAGAACCACATGTAAAGTTGCAGCCAAGGAAGGTTTGAGATGAACATAAATAAAAAGGAACCAAGTACTCTGTATTGGAATAAGAAGAAAGATGCGGTAGGGCATGTTAGGAATCAACAACTATCTCCTTATTGGATGCTCTATGGTATGAAAGTATGAACTCCTCTGGAGACTTTGCCTTAAGAAGAGAACCCCAGGTACCCTGCTCGCTCAGGACTCTCTAGGGAAGTGTCCTCTGCACTGAGTCTTTCCAGGGACCGCACTCAGCAGCTTTGCTCCTGTGGTCCCAGGGACCAGACCTGCTCGTGCTAGCAGCAGACCTTGTACTGTCCATGTGATGCTCTTTTGCAAGGCATCCAGAAAGACTTGTGGGGTCATGGAGACTCCCACCAGAATTCAAAGGAAGGCCTGGGAGGGTGGTCAGGCCAAAGTGTATGACAGGGTCACAGTCTCTGGAGCGGTGGGTGTGGCTGTGACAGTGAAGCCAGCATTGCAGTGGAGACTCCAGAATGCTGCAGCCACTAGGACTGTTGAACATCTGTCAAGAAAAAGGCCATGTGGGCTGGAGCCACCAGAGCCTTACGGTTAGAGCTGCTCCAGCCCTCTAGAGTTCCCATCTTCCCACCTGCTGCCCTGGTGGCCAGGCTTGGTGATAGAGGACTTCATGTTCTCTCTGTTGGACTTTGGCTTTTAGTAGGACTTCCATGTACCTATTCCTCCTTTTGACATGGGAATGTTTATATCGTTATATCTTGGGATATGTAACACAATTTTTTATTTTAAAAAGGATTCACCATCACAAGAGTGATGTTTGGCCCTGCTGACCTTCAGGAGTCTTGCTGAACACCCCCCCCCATCATTACAGGAGCAATGCTGAACCCTGGTAAACTTTGGAACCTCATGAAGCCCTCCCCCAGTATCTGAGAAGCAATGCTGAACCCTGGGAAATTTCAGGAGCTTTGCAAGTGTCAAAGGAGCAGAATTCAACCATAGACCTCCAGCCCATCCAGAACAAGTCCAGGAGACATGGGCATAAAAGGATCTAGAAGTCAAACACCTGAAATTTCTGAACTTATAGCAACTGAGGTAAATAAACAACCCCATCAGGCTATAGAAGAAATCAGATTAGAGATAAGCTCTCAAGTAAAAAAAGAAATGACAACCATAAAGAAAGAATTGCTCATCACATCCAAAGAAGACAGATTTAAAAAATAGAGGAGCCTAGAAAAATGATGCAAACCTTCAATAAATGGAAAGAATTAGAGTGAATGAAACAGATTCAAAGAGATATTCAGGAAATTATAAATTCCATTAAAAGCTGTATAATTTCAGGTCAAGGGATGTGATGCCGCACGCCTTGCCTTTGTTGGCCAGGATTGCCTTTTGCTGCTCTAGGTCTCTTCTGGTTCCAAATGAATTTTTGAACTATTTTCTCTGCTTCTGTAAGGTATGCTTATGGTATTTAATCAGGGTTGCTTAAATCTGTATAAAAATTTTGGGAGCATTGCGATTTTCACTATGTTGGTTCTTCCTAACCAGGAGCAAGGAATACCTTTTAATTTTCTGAAATCCTCCTGCATAAGTCCACAGCTCATTTGTGGCAAAAACTCCACAGAAAACTTGATAGATGTTCTTTGCCTCAACCTCACAAAAGTCATCTATGACAAAGCAACAGCTCCTTTTTTAGAGTACTGTAATTTTAAACATATAGATCTTTTATTTCCTTTGTTAGATTGATTCCTAAGTATTTCATTGTAGGGGATTGTGTTGTGAAGGTTGTGGCTTCCATAATTTTTCCTTCTTGAATGAATTTGTTTTTTATGTACAAGAATGCTATTGACTTTTGAGTACTGACTTTGTATCTAGCCGTGCAGATGAATTTGGATATTAAGTTAGGAGTCTTTTGGTGGAGTTTTTGTGCTCACCTATGTAGAGTATCATGTCATCTGCAAATAATGATAACTTCTTCCTTTCCAATCATTGTTGTTTTTATTTCTCTTTCTTTTCTAATTTCTCTGGCTAATGTTTCCAGAGTAAAAACACTGGGAATAATATACATCTTTGTCACACTCCTGACTTTCGAGTGAAAGCTTTCAGTTTTTGTCTATGTAGTATGATGTTGGCTGTTGGTTTTTCATAGATGGCTTTTATCATGTTGTGAGATAGACCATTTATTCCAATGACCTATCGGGTTTTTAATGAGTGTTGGGCTTCATTGAAAGCTTTTTATGGCTGGAGGGCTAATGCACCATCAGAATGCAGGTGGACATGAACCTGGTAATTCTGGACCATGCCCACTACTTGTACAGAAGCTTTGCTGAGCTTTGGCTGGCCCTGCACCTGTCATAGGCACCTTGGTGAGTCCTACCCTGTCCCCTGCCATCACGGGAACCCTTATGACCTACACCCCACCCCTCTCCCATCACTGATGAATCAGAAAATCATTGGGAGCTTCAAATATGCCAAAATGAAGGAGCAAAATGCAATCTCAGGCCTCCAGCCCACCCAGGACAAGTCCAAGCAACAGCAACATAGATGAAGTTGGAAATCACACACCTGAAATTTCTGAAATGGTAGCATAGCATCTGAAGTGAAGAAACAATTACATCAGGGTATAGAAAAAATCAGATCAGAAATAATCTCTCAGGTCAAAAAAGAAATCACAATAATCATGAAAGAATTTTTCAGCACATGCAGAATAGAAAAAGGATGGAAACATTGAATGAACAATACAGGAAAGAATTATAATGCATGAAATTAAAAAATAGATATCCAAGAAATTAAGGATTCTATCAAAAGCTAGCAAAAGTGCTTCAACAAAATTGAAGATAGACTTTCAGACCTTGAAGACAGCAGTACAGCTAGGGAACAAGAAAGGAAAGGTCTCTTAAAAATAACAAGCAGCCAAAAAAATAACAATTTAGCAGCTATAAGATAATGCAAAGAAAAACAATATAAGACTAAAAGGTGTCAATTAAACAGCAGGAGACAGCACAAGTGACATAAAAAGGCTATTTTTAGAAGTAGTAACAGAAAATTTCCCAAGCATGGGAAAAAAATCTGACGTACAGTTAAGTGGAGCATATAGAACTCCACAAATAAATCTACACCTAGACACCTAGTCAGGACATGCCTTCTCAGCTGTACACGAGATGTTCACCAAAATAGACCATACACGGGCACATAGAGCATGCTTAAATAGTAATAATAATCAAGATCCCAGAAATTCAGAAAAAGAACAGAATACTAAAAGCAATTAGAGAGAAGAAACATCACCTATAACAGAAAGCCCATCAAAATCACAGCAGATTTCTCAACACAAACCATCTAATCAAGAAGACATTGGAGTGTAGTGTTTCAGGTACTGAAAGAAAGCAACATACAGATTGTTATTTCTTGGTTCATTGCTTTTTTAAAGAGATCTTTCCTTTTGTGTTCACTAGCTGTACTGTCTTCAAGGTCTGAAAATCTATCTTCAGGTTTATTCAAGCAGTTTTGTCAGACTGGTGTACCCTGAAAAAGTATCAGATTTAATGGTGAGATAAGATACTCCCATGACAAAGAACAGCTGAAAAATTCATGACCACCAAAACAACCTTACAAAAAGTATTGACAGATGATCTATAAAGAGACAGAAATCATCAACAAATGCAAGAACAACAAAAGAAAGGAACCGCCAAGCAGTGCAAACAATTAAATAGAGGGGAAAAGTATGGAACCTACAGCAGAAAATACCATGACAAAGATAAGCGCGTACATATCAGTTATAAACATTCGTGTGAACAATCTCAATGCACCAATCAAGCAGACTGGTGGACAGAGTGGATCAAGAAAGAAAATCCAACAAAATTCTGGATACAAGAAATACATTTAACTCAAAAGGAAATTCATAGACTAAAAGTCAAAGGATGGGAAACAATATTCCACAGAACAGGAACCCAGAAAAAAGGAGGGGTAGCTACTTGGGGGGCTGACAAGGTCGACTTCCAACAAATAATGGTTAAACGACATAAAAAAAGGTTACTACATACATGTTAGGGGAAAACTGAAAGAGGAAGAGATAACAATCATAAATGTCTATGTGCCCAACGTAGGAGCACCCAACTACATGACAAATTTTAACAGCCATGAAAACCCAGATGAGCAATAATGCAATTATAATGGGGACTTCACTGCCCCACTGTCACAAAGAGGTAGATGAACTAGACAGAAAATCAGCAAAGCAATAACAAAACTAAACCAAACTTGTGAAGAAATGGACTTCATAGACCTTTGCAGAATGTTTCACCCAATGATGTCAGAATACACATTCTTCTCAGCTGAACATGGGATGGGAAATTATCCCCTGGAACTGAAATTATCCCATGCATACTATCTAACCATAGAGCAATGAAACTGCAAATTATTGATGAAATCACGAAACACCATAAACACATGGAAATTAAATAGCAGCCTCCTGAACAAGCAGTGGCTCACAGATGAAATTAAAGAAGAAATTAAACATTACTTACGGTCAAATTAAAATGGAGATACGACTTACCAGAACCTGTGGAATACAATGAAAGCTGTCTTGAGAGGAAATTTATAGTGAAAACAGAACAAGCCCAAATAATCTTATGCTGCACCTCAAGCTTCGAGAAAAATAAGAGCAAGTCAAGCCCCAAATCTGAAGAAGGCAGGAAATTATAAAGGTAACAGCAGAAATTAATGCAATGGAGGTGAAGGAGACAATACAAAGAATTAATGTATTATAGAATTGGTTCTTTGAAAAAATAAATAAAATTGTTAACCCCCTAGCCAACCTTATAAAAAAAGGAAAGAAAAATTCAGATGCATGCAAAAAGGAACAAAAAGTGCAAAATCACTACAGATGATATAGAAATTCAGATGATCAATGCCTACTTCCAAAATCTTTACTGTTACAGGATGGAAAACACAGAAGAAGGGGACAAATTCCAAGACACATATGAATTGCTAGGGAAGAATTGAGAAGATATAAAAATTCTGAATAACACAATAACAGTGAATGAAATTGAAAATGTAATTAAAAACCCATCAACAAAGTAAAACCCAGGTCCCAGTGGATTCACAGCTGAATTCTACAAGAAATTGAGAGAAGATTTAATGCCAATCTTCTCAAACTCTTCAATAAAATTGAAAGGGAAGCAATTCTCCCAAACTGGTTCCTGGCGGCAAGCATTACTTTGATACCAACTCCAGAGAAAGATCCAGCCAAAAAGAATTACAGGCCAATTTCCTTAACTTTACATAGATGCAGAAATTATCTGTTAAATACTAGTAAACAGAGTGCAGCAAATCATCAAGAAGATTATGCGCCATGACCAAGTGGGATTCAGTCCATGAATGCAGGGAGGGCGCACAGTGTACACAGATCAGCAAGTGTAATGCACCGCATCAATGGAGCTAAAGAGAAAAAAATCACATGGTCTTCTCAATAGATGCAGAAAAAGCTTTTGACAAAGTCCAAACCTCTTTTGTGATTAAAAAAAAATCCTACAGAAAATTGGATGATGGTCTTTACCTCAACCTGGTAAAAGTCATCTATGACAAACCAACAGCCAACATCACACTAAATGGACAACGCCTGAAAGCCTTTGCTTTAAAATCAGAAACAAGACAAGAATGTCCACTGTCACCACTCCTAGTCACTATAGTTCTGGGAACATTAGCCAGAGCAGTGAGACAAGAGAGAGAAGTAAAGGGAATAGTGATTGGAAAGGAAGAAGTGAAATTATCATTATTTGCATATGTCATGACTCAAAAAATTCCACTAAGATACTTGTAGCTTTGATAATGAAATTCAATACTGTAGCAGGATACAGCCAACACTTAAAACTCAGTAGCATTTTTTTTCATAATTTTATTAAGAAACAAATAGCAATGAGACAGTTTCAAATCAAATTGGTAGG
>NDGN011276829.1:0-12253 GCA_002564285.1 Tympanoctomys barrerae | reverse complement strand
CCTGGCAAGCGCAAGGGCCTGAGTTCAATCCCTGGTTCCGCCAAAAAAAAAAAAAAAAAAATTTTCTACATCCACAGATAAACCTGGACCCCCAGCTGCTTTTGACATCACAGACATAACCAGTGAGTCCTGTCTTCTGACATGGAACCCACCACGAGATGATGGTGGGTCCAAGGTCACAAACTACGTTGTGGAAAGGCGAGCAACTGACAGTGAAGTGTGGCATAAGCTATCGTCAACAGTCAAAGATACAAACTTCAAGGCAACCAAATTGACACCTAATAAAGAGTACATCTTCCGAGTTGCTGCAGAAAACATGTACGGGGTTGGCGAGCCAGTTCAAGCTGCTCCAATAGTAGCCAAATATCCATTTGGTAAGTTTCTGATCCAGCTGACTGAAAAACATAAAACATGTTTGTGTCCAACTTGCATTTACACACCATATTTATGTATAGGATAGGAATATTGCTAACCATTATCCTTTCTATAGATCCACCTGGACCCCCAACTCGCCTAGAACCTTCTGACATCACTAAAGACGCAGTGACTCTCACGTGGTGTGAGCCAGATGACGATGGAGGCAGCCCCATCACTGGATACTGGGTTGAAAGATTAGATCCGGATACAGATAAATGGGTTAGATGCAATAAGATGCCTGTAAAGGATACAACATACAGGTATATCCAGGATCTCTGCCCAGTGTTAAAATAACATTATATTGAAATTTTTCCTCTTTAGTATTCCTTTAGATCATAGAGATTATATGTTACTATTAATTTTTTATTCATTTTTACTTTTATTTTCTATTTTTATGTAATTTTTGAAATAATATAAATTCCATTCTAGGACATATTTCTTAATTTACTGCTAACTTTCTGAAAGGTTCAAAGTGTTTTATCCTCCAGTATATTTATGATAATCATTACCGTAATATAATTAGATTAGTACATTTGGCCAAATTTAAAGTATGTGACATTTAAAGGGTAATTTTAAAATTTACATTAAAAACTTGGCATTAAATTTCCAAATTAGTTTTTTCACAGTTTAAATCAATTAGCCCTTCTGTGTGAAGACATAGTTACTTTCAGTTACCATGATGTTACACAAGCTCTTTGTTCCTATTTCAGAGTGAAAGGTCTCACCAATAAGAAAAAATACAGATTTCGTGTGTTGGCTGAAAATCTAGCTGGACCTGGAAAACCAAGTAGATCAACAGAACCAATCCTAATAAAGGATCCCATAGGTATTATTTATATAATTTTCTGTGATTATTTTCCAGCTTGCATTAGCTTATTTTTGGCAAACCTAAATCACGGTTTCATTGGCTCACAGATCCTCCCTGGCCTCCTGGAAAACCAACTGTGAAAGATATAGGCAAAACATCATTAACACTGACTTGGACAAAGCCAGAACATGATGGAGGGGCAAAGATTGAGTCTTACATTATTGAAATGCTAAAGACTGGGACAGAAGACTGGGTCAGAGTGGCTGAGGGGGTTCCGACCACTCAGCATGTGCTCCCGGGGCTCATGGAAGGACAGGAGTACTCATTCCGTGTGAGAGCTGTCAACAAGGCTGGAGAAAGTGAACCCAGCGAGCCCAGTGACCCTGTGCTTTGCAGGGAGAAGCTATGTAAGTTCAGCATTTTTGACATCTGGAGCACTTAAATTCTTCAAGCATCTATCTGAAAACTGTAACATGAGAAAAAAATATGAAAAACACATTATTATCATTCCTTTCTTGCTATTTTATTTTCTACTGACTGCTACAACATGCAGTGAACACTGAATTTTGGACAATAAAATAACCAAGTCACTTTTCTTTCTTATTCAGATCCTCCATCACCACCTCGTTGGCTTGAAGTTATTAATATCACAAAAAATACAGCAGACCTAAAATGGACAGTTCCTGAGAAAGATGGAGGGTCTCCCATCACCAACTACATTGTGGAAAAGAGAGATGTGAGGCGCAAAGGCTGGCAGACAGTGGACACCACTGTCAAGGACACCAAGTGCACTGTCACCCCGCTGACGGAGGGCTCTTTATATGTGTTCCGAGTTGCTGCAGAAAATGCCATAGGACAAAGTGACTACACTGAAATTGAGGATTCTGTCCTGGCCAAAGACACCTTTAGTATGTCTCTATTTTAATCCTTGTGACTTTTTAATCAATTATGATTTTTCCCTCTGGTATTGCTAATCATGGATTATTTTCCTTTCAGCCACTCCTGGACCACCCTATGCCTTGACCGTGGTTGATGTGACAAAACGACATGTTGACCTAAAGTGGGAGCCCCCTAAAAATGATGGTGGAAGGCCAATACAGAGGTAGAACTTGAATCATTTCATTAAAAATAACATACATTCAGCTGCAAATCTTTAATTTTTTCCACTAATGCTAATGAAATTACTTATTATTTAAATAGATACATCATTGAGAAGAAAGAAAAGTTAGGCACTCGTTGGGTAAAAGCTGGAAAGACTTCAGGACCTGACTGTAACTTCAGAGTAACGGATGTAATTGAAGGAACAGAGGTCCAATTTCAGGTTCGGGCAGAAAATGAAGCTGGAGTTGGGCACCCAAGTGAACCCACAGAAATCCTAACAATTGAAGATCCCACAAGTAAGTGGTGCTTATGAGACACCAAATATGGTCCAAAATTTGGCGATGAGCCTGCTAATGTAAAGGTTTCTCTCTTCTCTCAGGTCCTCCCTCACCTCCCCTCGACCTACATGTGACTGATGCTGGGAGGAAGCACATTGCCATAGCTTGGAAACCTCCAGAGAAAAATGGTGGAAGTCCTATCATAGGATACCATGTTGAAATGTGCCCAGTTGGCACTGAGAAATGGATGCGAGTTAATTCTCGCCCAATAAAAGACTTGAAATTCAAGGTGGAGGAGGGGATTGTTCCCGACAAAGAGTATGTCCTAAGAGTGAGAGCTGTCAATGCCATTGGTGTCAGCGAGCCATCTGAAATCTCTGAAAATGTGGTTGCCAAAGACCCAGACTGTAAGAATTCAGAGTCTCATATAGTTAATAAAATAGGTTTTCTTTGTGTATTGCATGTTAATGTACTGTTTGGCTTTCTTTGGATCTTATCTTACAGGCAAGCCAACAATTGAGATGGAGACTCATGACATCATTGTTATTGAAGGAGAAAAATTAAGCATTCCTGTTCCCTTCAGAGCTGTCCCAGTTCCTACTGTTAGCTGGCATAAAGATGGCAAAGAAGTTAAAGCAAGTGACAGGTTAACAATGAAGAATGATCATGTCTCTGCACACCTTGAAGTTCCCAAAAGCGTCCATGCAGATGCTGGTGTCTACACCATCACCTTAGAAAATAAGCTCGGCTCAGCAACTGCCTCAATTAATGTCAAAGTCATAGGTAATCATTCTTTAATGAAGCACCTGACCTTCACATGTTGGAAAAATTTGTTAACTTTACAACATAGTATAAATGGCTTCATGAACTCACATCTGTATACCAAACTTCCCTTTATTTCCATATGGGAAGTAAAACAAGTCTAACGAATTACACTAATTTACCCTTGTTTTAATTATTTGTGAAACTACTTTAAATGAGGTATAGTGTACTCAAAGAAACTTTAAATGACCAATATTTCTTAATTATGTAATTTCAAATTTTTCAATAGAGTTCTCTCTCATTCAAGGGAGTAATTTTTCTATCAAGCACCCCACTCCTGATCATATTTGAAAATTTGTGTAGCCATTTTTTGCTTTGCACCAACATGCAGAGGCTAATACTGATGCTTAAAATGAGGGTCAAGAATATAAAAGGCCTTAAAGGATGAAGGATACTACAGCACAAGATTACCCCACCAATATGCAAATGTCTGCACCTAGAATGTATTATTAGGATGTTGATGTTTCAGGATTATAGTAATAATTTTCAATTTTATTTGTAACAGGCCTACCTGGTCCATGCAAAGATATTAAAGCAAGTGAGGTGACAAAGAGCTCTTGTAAATTAACTTGGGAGCCTCCAGAATATGATGGTGGGAGCCCAATTCTTCATTATGTCCTGGAACGCAGAGAAGCTGGAAGAAGGACGTATATACCGGTCATGTCTGGTGAGAACAAACTGGCTTGGACTGTGAAGGACCTCATACCAAATGGGGAATACTTCTTCCGTGTTAAAGCAGTTAACAAAATCGGTGGAGGAGAATATATTGAACTGAAAAATCCAGTCATTGCTCAAGATCCAAAACGTAAGTTTAAGCATGGTGGTAGGGTGGCTGGGAATTAATATGCAGGGTTTCATTTTAAGAAGGTGGACTTCGCAGTTTTGACAGATGCTTTCTTGTTCTTTAGAGCCCCCTGATCCACCTGTTGATGTCGAGGTCCACAATCCTACAGCCAAGGCCATGACCATTACATGGAAGCCACCTCTCTATGATGGAGGGAGCAAGATCATGGGTTACATCATTGAAAAGATTGCGAAAGGTGAAGAAAGATGGAAGAGATGCAATGAACACCTGGTACCAGTCCTGACCTACACAGCAAAAGGACTTGAAGAGGGGAAGGAGTACCAATTCCGTGTGCGGGCAGAGAATGCTGCCGGTATTGGTGAGCCTTCTCGGGCCACTCCTCCAACCAAAGCTGTAGATCCTATTGGTGAGTTTTGTTTAACGGCACTGCCATTTTGCCATTGTCACACAAATGACAATAATGTTTTCTCAGATATTTTAATCTGAGTTGAACATGATTATTGTTTTTAATTGTTACAGATGCTCCAAAAGTAATTCTGAAAACAAGCCTAGAAGTAAAACGAGGTGATGAAATTGCACTCGATGCAACCATTTCTGGGTCACCTTATCCAACTATTACATGGATAAAGGATGAAAACGTAATTGTACCAGAGGAAATTAAGAAGCGGCCATCAGCCCCAGTGAGGAAGAAGAAGGGTGAAGTTCAAGAAGAAGAGCCATTTGTCCTGCCTCTGACAGAGCGTTTGAGCATCAATAACAGTAAACAAGGAGAGTCTCAGCTACGGGTCCGAGATTCTATTCGACCTGACCATGGCCTGTTTATGATCAAAGTTGAAAATGACCATGGTGTGGCAAAAGCTCCTTGTACCGTCTGTGTGCTAGGTAAAAAGTTAAAACCATACTTTCCACAAAAAAATTATAAAATATAAAAGTAAGGAGTGTGGGAGACAGTTAAAAGAAGTGAATAGTTTTGCCACATAATTTTCTGTTATATTGTATGTCTTGCTTATGTTTTTAAAAATAAAAAGCTTATTATTCATTAGTTAATGTAATATAAAAATAGCTGTGGGAAAGCCAGAAGTTATGTCAAAGACACATGGGAACATTTATATTTTCTGCAGCAACAAATTTCTAATCACTCTTCTCTTTTGAAATATTAGATACACCAGGACCACCGATCAACTTTGTGTTTGAAGACATTAGAAAGACCTCAGTCCTCTGTAAATGGGAACCACCCCTTGATGATGGTGGCAGTGAGATCATAAACTACACTCTGGAAAAGAAAGATAAGACAAAACCTGACTCAGAATGGATTGTTGTCACCTCAACACTGAGACAGTGCAAATATTCAGTAACAAAACTGATTGAAGGCAAAGACTATGTCTTCCGTGTAAGAGCTGAAAATAGGTTTGGGCCTGGACCACCGTGTGTTTCAAAGCCATTTACAGCTAAAGATCCATTTGGTAAGGTTCCTTTAGCATTGGAAGTTTGCCTTTTTTAACCATACTCTTTAGTATATATATTATCATAGTTTGCAAAATTGAGTTTTATGTCATATGAGTGAACTAATTTAATTTGTTTTTAATCAGAACCACCTGATGCACCTGATAAGCCCATTGTGGAAGAGGTCACCAGCAACAGTATGCTAGTGAAATGGAATGAGCCAAAAGATAATGGAAGCCCCATCGTGGGTTACTGGCTTGAAAAACGTGAGGTTAACAGTACTCACTGGTCCCGTGTCAACAAAACCCTCCTGAATTCTTTGAAAACCAAGGTGGATGGCTTACTAGAAGGACTCACCTATGTCTTCAGAGTATGTGCTGAAAATGCAGCCGGCCCTGGAAAGTTCAGCCCACCTTCCGACCCCCAAACAGCACGTGACCCTATCTGTAAGTACTTTCTGAAGAAGCTGAAAGTAAGCTCCAGCATATTTTTCAAGCCATCAGTGAGTCTCACTTGCATGTCTGCATTCATTCTAGCTCCCCCCGGGCCACCTATCCCAAGAGTTGCTGACACGAGTTCTACAACAATTGAACTGGAATGGGAACCTCCAGCTTTCAATGGTGGTGGGGAAATTATTGGCTACTTTGTTGATAAGCAGTTGGTTGGTACCAATGAGTGGTCACGCTGCACCGAGAAGATGATCAAAGTCCGTCAGTACACCGTCAAAGAAATCCGAGAAGGAGCAGATTACAAACTCCGCGTGAGTGCTGTCAACCTGGCAGGTGAAGGACCACCTGGAGAAACAGAGCCTGTGACGGTGGCTGAACCACAAGGTACTTATTGGTAATTTGAATGTAATTATGGATATTTCCCCCATAGGGGACTTTTTTTTTTCATCTTTCCTAGGCTAATGCATGACTGTTCTCTCGCAACAGAACCTCCAACTGTGGAACTAGATGTTTCTGTCAAGTCCGGAATACAAATAATGGCTGGGAAGACTCTTAGAATCCCAGCAGTGGTGACTGGCCGCCCTGTGCCCACAAAAGTATGGACCATAGAAGAAGGGGAGCTGGATAAAGACCGTGTTGTAATAGAGAACGTTGGAACTAAATCTGAACTAATCATCAAAAATGCACTGAGGAAGGATCACGGCAGATACGTGATTACTGCTACTAACAGCTGTGGTTCCAAGTTCGCAGCAGCCCGGGTAGAAGTTTTTGGTAAGGCGTGTTACATGGATTTTCATAGGATTTTTCTTTTCAAATGATACATCTTATTGCATTGATTTGGTTTGTTGTCTTTTTCAGATGTCCCTGGTCCAGTTCTTGACTTAAAACCTGTTGTAACGAACAGAAAGATGTGTCTGCTTAACTGGTCTGATCCGGCAGATGATGGAGGAAGTGAGCTCACAGGCTTCATTATTGAAAGAAAAGATGCCAAGATGCATACCTGGAGACAACCCATAGAGACAGAGAGATCTAAATGTGACATCACAGGTCTTCTGGAGGGCCAGGAATATATGTTCCGTGTTATTGCCAAGAACAAGTTTGGTTGTGGCCCTCCTGTGGAAATAGGACCAATTCTTGCAGTTGATCCACTAGGTAAAAGAAGTTTTCACTGTGCTTATAAAACAAATACTATTTTCCTTCTAGCTATATCATTTATTTGCTGAGTATGGCTTCAAATTCTAACAGTCTCAAATGTAGAGATTAGAGAATGGTTAAAAAAAATCAAGTAACTACTAGCAAAGATATATTTGGTATAATTCTAATATAATTTTTGGCTCTAAGTATATTAATCACACATAGCTCTGTACTTAAAAACCTGGTTCTACTAGGGGTCATAATAACCTAAAAATAGTTTAGAAGTATTAAATCTTCCCAACAGAATATACTGGAATGGGCTTTTTTAAAAATTTAACAATCTAAATAGAGTTACTTGGTTCTCCAAAACTTATAGAACAGATAATTGCCTTAGGATAAATGTATTAGTCATATTCTGCCACCAAGAAGTCCCTAGAGTGGAAGAGTGAGAAAACCTAAAACCATAAAAGACCAACAAAGCATACAAAACCAACCAAGGAAATCTCCCAGAAACCAACATAAAACACTAAAATTCTACATACTTTTTAATAATGCACACTTACATTACATTTAAGAAAGTAAGGCCTCTAGGACAATCCAGCCCTCAGGAGACTAAAGGAGCTACTCCTTCATGACTGACCACCCCTAGGGGGGAAGAAAGGAAATTATATCTCATACCACTATTATTGCCATTTTTTAAAAGTCCACTGTACCTCAAGTTACTTAGAAAGTATGAGATCACAGCTAATCTGCACAGCTTCTAGGTGCAGTAACAGTTGCTAGCGTACACTGGGTCCAGTTCACTATTTAAAATTTCTGCCTTTCAATACATAAATACTGTCTTTTGGTAGTAGCATTAAAGTAAATTCTCTTTCCATCATATTTTAAACCCACACTTGAGGCAGTATGATTCAAAGTATAGTCAGTAGTCCTACCCCCATCTGTTAATAAAAGAAGAAATACTAGGGCCGGGGAAATACCTTGGTGGTCTAAGCACATGTCTGGCAAGCACAAGAACCCAGGTTCAATCCCTGGTACCACATGCTGTGCCAGCCCTGGAACCCCAGGTATACTGTGCCAGCCCCAGAACTCCTGGTATAGAAGTGCACACCTGTAATCCCAGCTCTGGGGAAGCTAAGACAAGAAAATCACTACAAGTCCGAGCTTCATAGCAAGACCCTATACCAAATATATAAATAAATAATTTTTTTAAAAAAGAAGAAGAATACTTTGCTCTCTTCTGGTCATTGAAAGCAGGTTACAGACATATTTTCATATGTCTGTAATCCATAAGCAGGATTAGAAGCTTTTCCTATGGCAGAAGTAAACAGCATAGTAAATATTTAAAAAACAAATATGTCCTTTGATGTATTTTTATTTAATAATCTTGATAGAAACACTGCTAAGAATAATTCTGTCTACAAGAATGATTAATAACATAACTGATATGTTCTAGGAAGGACTTTAAAGGTGGATCTAAAGTAATGCCGGCAAGCTTATGTTTCACAAAATTAAATTAATGAAATATTGTTATGTCAGTGTTAACCTCATGCTCACGAATTCTCACTTGCCTCTGGTTAAAGGTCCTCCAACATCTCCTGAAAGGCTCACGTACACAGAAAGGACCAAGTCCACGATCACCCTGGACTGGAAAGAGCCCCGCAGTGATGGTGGTTCTCCCGTCCAAGGATATATCATTGAAAAGCGACGTCATGACAAACCTGACTTTGAAAGAGTTAACAAACGACTCTGCCCAACCACATCTTTTCTGGTTGAAAATCTTGATGAACACCAAATGTATGAGTTCCGGGTCAAAGCTGTCAATGCAATCGGTGAAAGTGAACCATCCCTGCCTCTTAATGTAGTCATCCAAGATGATGAAGGTAGGAATCCCAAATATAATAATTTTCACACACTTTACAGCACTGCTGTTAGCCTGCCAATGAAAAGAACGCCCATATGACTCTGTGTTCTTCTATCCTTCCCCTCTCTTTGCAGTGCCACCAACTATTAAACTGCGTCTAGCTGTTCGAGGAGATACCATCAAAGTGATGGCAGGAGAACCTGTTAACATCCCTGCAGATGTGACAGGCCTCCCAATGCCTAAGATTGAATGGTCCAAGAATGAAAAGGTGATTGAAAAACCCACTGATGAACTGAAAATAACCAAGGAAGAGGTGTCGCGAAGTGAGGCAAAGACTGAGCTTAGCATTCCCAAGGCAGTCCGAGAGGACAAAGGCACTTACACGGTCACTGCTTCAAATCGCCTTGGTTCAGTGTTCCGAAACGTTCACGTTGAAGTATATGGTATGTCTCGACTTCTTAAGTCAAGAAGAAATTCACCATCTGCTTAAGAATGGCTTCTCAATCTCTGTTGGTATCTTTCTAGATCGTCCCTCTCCACCAAGAAATCTTGCTGTTACTGACATTAAAGCTGAATCTTGCTACTTGACATGGGATGCCCCTCTAGACAATGGTGGCAGTGAAATCACTCATTATATCATTGACAAACGGGACGCAAGCAGGAAAAAATCTGAATGGGAGGAAGTCACGAACACTGCTGTAGAGAGGAGATTTGGGGTAAATTCTTCTAAATATTTTTCTATACACATTAAAGGACATGACTGATTTGATATTTTAGTATAATTCAATGCTTAGAGTCAAAACTATATGCTATTATTTTGTCATTGTAACATTTAGCATCATGCATATAATGTCTTTTAGTCAATACTATTTGATATGTGATGCTCTTTTGCTTGAGAGCTTTACTATGAGATACAGAAAATTTACATATTTGTATTTTAAAAGGTCATTCTCCTTTTTTTGTCATCCCCATGTTTTAAATCAATGTTTCTCTTTACAATGATCTTCCCCAAAATAAGTTCTTTTAAAATAAGTGGGGGGAAAAAACGTAAGCAAATTCTGTTTAAGATATCTCTATTCATCTAAATTCTAGATTTGGAAGCTTATCCCCAATGGCCAATATGAGTTCCGAGTTAGGGCAGTGAATAAATATGGAACCAGCGATGAGTGCAAATCAGACAAAGTTGTCATTCAAGATCCTTACCGCCTTCCTGGGCCTCCCGGAAAGCCACAAGTCTTGGAGCGCACCAAAGGTTCCATGTTCGTGAGCTGGACTCCTCCTTTGGACAATGGCGGCTCTCCAATTACTGGCTACTGGCTGGAGAAGAGAGAAGAGGGTGGGGCCTACTGGTCACGTGTGAGCCGGGCACCAATAACCAAACTGGGATTGAAGGGTGTAGAATTTAATGTTCCCCGTTTGATTGAAGGTGTTAAATACCAATTCAGAGCCATGGCAATCAATGCTGCAGGAATTGGCCCTCCAAGCGAACCATCAGATCCAGCTGTTGCAGGAGACCCCATATGTAAGTATGCTTCCATTTCTGGAACTCATTTCTAAAGGACGCAGTTGCTAAATTGATAATTCTTCTCTTATACTTCTCATAGTTTTCCAATTTCAGTATATGTGCTGACAAAGTAAGTGCTCTGGTAGTTTTCCTATCAACATTTTTTTCTTTTTTCAACCCTAGTACTGGGGACTTACAATCTCTCAGTAGTAGTCCCTGGGAGAAAAAGGCAAGAGGATTGAGAAAATAAAAACAAGAGATAATAGGTGAGGTCAGGTGGTAGACCAAGCCTGATAGGCAAAAAGACCTTTATTTATACCTTTACAAAGTTGCAAGATATAAGGTTTCCCAGCAACTAATACCCCACAATGTCCAGGCAGGATGTTTCTCTCAAAACTGGTGTAGCTTGACTGCTTTAGGCGAAGAGGCCCCATCCTGCCCTCCCACATATAATCAATTTCAGCTTTTTAGCAGCTCACAACAGGGGTTGAACCCTGGGGAATGAATCCAGGCACTCTGTACTACTGGACTATGTATCCAGATCTTTTTATTTTGAGACAAAGTCTCATCAAGTTGTCCAGGCAGGACTCAAACTTGGGATACTCATAGCCCAGACTCAATTTTATTAATTAAAGTAAAAACATTGTCATTCACATAGACTATCAGAATAGATATGGATGTGTACACCTAAATGCACATATACAGAAAAGAATAGTTTCTAAACTCTTCAATTAAAGCTGGTATTTTATGAGCAATCACAATAATAAAGACCTACACTCAAAGCTCCCCTCTGCTATCATGGTTTAATAAGCTTCTCTCTCCTTAGAGCCTATGGTTATCATTTTTTCCAACTAAATAGCCCCTCCTGTAGAAATTCAACCTACAGTAAAATGTTAGTTTTTCAATGATATTTTTTAAGCAAAGATATCAAGTTCTCAACCCAAGACTAATGCCACACAGAAAAGAAAAATTCTTCTGAAAGATCTATGAGTACATCAGCTCAAAACTGAAAATAATGTGACATTAATAGTTAGTTCTACTTGCTGTATAATTTCTTTGATTAGATTACCTATATGTAAACTCAACTATTTGCTTACAAGATTTAAAATATTCTCAAGTGCTATATGAAGAATAAAGTAAGGTAGTCACACACTCAATTATCAAATTATTATTGAGCACAGACTGTGTTCAAGATTTTATGCTATACACAGAAGGAGGAGAGTTATGACTAAAAAGACAAATGGGATCAAGAGATTGCAAGACACTCTCAGGAATGTAAAGGATGTTATTATTGTATACTGATCCTGTCCCTAGGAGCATTAAAATTAATTTGTCTTCAAAAGTTTGCTGAATAATGATAAAATCATTTTTATTTTTATATTTTTAAAATCAGTTTTTCATAAAAATACAGTAAACCCTCTTCAAAGGAATCTCAAAAGTAAAACAGATTTGCATTAGTTGTATGAAGAGACTGTAGATCTAAACTAAAAATAAAGAGCATTCTTTCCTTTCCCTATTAGTTGTTTGATTTCTCTATTTTTGCATTCATGTTAAAGTTAAATACACTATTTCTTATATGTCCTAATCTATTTAGCATTCCTATTTTAATAGATTAAAAATAATCATAT
>NDGN011276818.1:0-10771 GCA_002564285.1 Tympanoctomys barrerae | reverse complement strand
CACACACACACACACACACACAAATAAATGTTTTTTAAAAATACATGTATTTAATCTTGTTAAACAGAGACTAGCCTGAGCCTACTGACTCAAAAATAATTTTTTTTAAATTTGTATCTGCTTTTTATGTAGCTAGCCTTCTTGTCAACTGTGAACTGTACAACGTTGATCTGGTTTATCAGCACCTTGAACAAATGTGGATCCTGAGATGCAGAACAGGGGGCAGCGGTCAGTGAGAAAAGGCCAGAGGAGAGTCTGCACAGGCGTGTCCAACTGAGGAAGACAGTGGGGCCCACCATGGCCCCTAGATTGGCTCCCATGACTGGCAGGGAATGATGAGGCTCTACTAACTGGTACAAAAGTGCTAAATATACGCAGGTGACAGAGTAGAGCATAGGGGCTCCTTGCCAGGCCCTTGCTTCCCCCATATTGAATCTGGGACTGGGTTTCACCTGCTTCCCTGAGCCCCAACCTTCCCCATTCCATTTTGAGATCATGCCATTTGTGAGAGAGACGTTCACTTGCTGCAGGTCAACAGCAGCCCTTTTTATACTCTTTAAGGAAAATGGTAGCGGGCACACATGATAGTGCTTTGGTCTCCATTTATTGAAGCCCAGACGCTAAAGAAGAACACAGGTGCTCACACTGTAACTGCAGCAGAAAGTAGGGCAATAAATGCTGGAATTGAAAGTGGGAAAAAAAAAAAAAAACTCATTTTTGACTAGTAGTCATGACAAGGATGGAGTCATTCATTATAATCAGTTGCACTAACAATAGCACAATAAAAGTAACCTCATTGGACATGTGAGTGCTTTCCTAGAGCCAGACTCGACACTAGGCATATTGTTTGCATTGCCAGGAATCTTCTTAACATCCCCAAGAGGTGAAGGCCTTCATGCCGATTGCAAAGGTGAAGGGCGGGCCGGCCAGATAGCTCAACAAACTAAAACACCTGCTTAAACAGAGCACAGCGGCTAGGGTTCAATCCCTGGTGTGCTGTGCTGGCTCCGCCCACGAGGCAAGCTGAGACAACGATTAAGACTGGGTGTGGTGGCACATGCCTGTAATCCCAGTGCTTGGGAAGTTGAAAACAGGAGACTCACTATGACTCCAATCCACATAGTGAGACCCTGTAGATGCTGTCCTAAATACAGAAAAGAAAAAAAAAAATAAATAAAAAGAAGAAGAAGAAGAAGAAGTAAAGGTGAAGGGGGTCAGGAAAAGAAACAGTGCATCATCTATAAGCTAAGCTGAGCAAGCAAAGAAGTTGCAGTGTGTGTAGGGGGTTGCTTTTCTCTTTCTTTTCTTTTCTTTTCTTTTCTTTTCTTTTCTGAGTCAGACAGGATCTTTTTACGGAGCCCAGGCTAACTTCAAATTTGTGAACATCTCACATTTGCCATTTGAGTGCTGGAGTTAGGGGCATTCACTAGTAGTCCTGGAACAACTGAGGAAGCTTTAAAATGGTTAAAATTCAAGAAAAGAGCTTGTGAGACAGAAGAGTAAAATTCATAGTTATGGAATGGGGTGATGGAGAAGCATTCTTGGGATAAGAAAATCATGAGAACCAGAGTGGCTAAGTTTCAGGAAGAGGAAGAAGGTTGGATGCCAGGGAAGAGGGAAAAGAAACTTTAAAAGCCAAGATAGGGAGAGCCATATGGCAGGGGACTTCCAGGTTCAGCTCTATCCCAAGAGCAGGAGGTAGGAAGTGAGGATGTGGACAGGGCCTGACACTCCACTGATGTGTGTTTCCCTGGGCTGAGCTTTCTCATTCAGTCCTGCTGACCTCCCGATGAGCTAGCAGATTCAGGACCTTAGAACAAACTCACCTGTGGTTATGGGGCTGTCTGAGACTCTCTCACTGGCCCTGGAACATGAAATACCAAAAGCGCAGTGTTGCAAATACAGGTTGATTTGCCAGGAGTGTAGGTAAGGATGTTTGACAGTAAGTGTCAGCAACTTTCAATGTGGACACAGGTCCAGCCTAGCTACAGTTACAGAATGAAAAAATGAAGGAGACCTACGCAAATCATTTCTTTTCTTCCTCATCAATATTGCTGATTTGATTGTTTCTTTCACTATTGACCTCTTGGGTTTTCTCCTCCAGTTGACAAAAGGGGAAAAGCTGTCTTCAAGGAATAAAGGAAAAGAAATAAATGCCCAATTGTGTTCCAAAAGTCCCCCCTCCCTCTGATGCATTTGAGAGGTACCCAAATCAGTAGGAGGCCCTCAGCCAGTGGAGGGAAGGCTTTCAGCCACAGAGGCCTTTTCTCTTTCGGTTGGGTCCCCAAGAGAGACGAGGAGGAGAGAGGCCAGTGGGGCCAGGGTCCTGGCTGCCGGCCATTCATTCCTTCCCTTTGGGAAATGGAAACTTCCCAGAGTATGAGGAAACCCCCTGTGCAAGCCAGGGAGAGTCTCCAACACCCCACATTTCTGCTTTGGGCTAAGGTGAATACCATCCCTTGAAAAGATTGGCACTACAATTATCACTGAATAAACAACCAATTAAAATGTTGTCCCTGCCTTGCCCCACCCTGGGCCCTTCGATCTGAAGCCTTCTCATCCCAGAGCAATGTGGCAGAGGTGGCTTTCTCTAATAACATTTGTGTTCTCTGCTGAGAGAACACTCAATGGAAGTGGACAAATCAATTAGGGGGGAAAAAATGTGCCAAAGGCCGAGCCAAGAAAATCTTGGCTGCTTTGTGTTTTCATTCTCCGCCCACACATTATTTCCCTTTCCACCAAGGGCCCCAGTGAGCTCGGAAGTGAGGTGGTGGATGGAGTTAAGGACGTCTGGATGCACCCTTGGCCTTGTCACTCTGTGTGCTTGGAACCCCTGTTTCTTAATCTTAATCTGCAAGATGGTGGTAGATGATAAGAACACCCACATTGATACTGATGGCCCGGCTCTATCCTAAGCTCCTTATACCTCACTTATTAGCTTCCTTGATGCCCTGAACAACTCAATGGATTAAGTACTCTCATCATCTCTTTTCTTTCAAAAAAAAAAAAAAAACTAGAGCACAGGAACTTAAGTCTCTTAGGCAAGGTGGGCCACACATCACGTGGGAAATGCTGGATTCAGTCATGGCCCTCTAGCTTGAGAACAAGTCATTTCTGCACCAAAGATGAGGCGTCTCAAATGGTAGAGAGAGATAGTATGTACACAAAATGTGATCATAAAATACAGTGAAGTATGAAGGTTTTTTTGATTTATTTATCACAGTAAAAGACACGTCATTAATCCCATTTATGCTTCACCCTCTCTCTTTGAACTTACCTATCCCCTCATCAAGAAGGATGAGATGCGTTTGAAGCAAGGGGGATTGTTTAAGGTGGATTAATAGCAATGTGTCCTTTTAAGCTATGATAATTATAAACATTTAAATGTACACTGTATTTTAGGTCAGATGTACTGATGACAGAGACTAGCATGCAGCAAGCACTTCATGAATGGCAGGGGCTTCCTCTGTCCTTTCCTCCTCTGATGACAGAGCACACTCGTTAGAATTCCTTCTGAGGGCTCCAGTCTAAGAAGCTAACTGTGGGTAGTTGGTGGGGAGAACTCAGCAGAAGTCCTCAGAACTTCTGATCAAAGTTAAGCTGGTATGGCTATCTCTGGAGTTAGCCAATGCCAACCACAGCTTCATTTCAACCCATATTAACTTTTTTAAATGATAAACCATAAAAATTATGGCCATATGAGTGTTTGGTTTCATGAGCATGGACTCTCTCTAACATGAGTAGTGAAAAGAATACCTCAGGCATCACCCACATCCTCTTTTGTTGTTTGGTTTGAGACAGTGTCTCACTGTGTAGTCCAGGCTGGCCTTGAACTCATTTTTTTTTCTCAGCTTGGCCTCAAAGTATTTTATACTAATCCTCCTGCCTCAGCTTCTGGAGTGCTGGAATAATAGGCGTGCGCCACCATGCATGGCTGGATATCCTGCCTGAATAGGTTTCAAACCCACAGAAGTGTTCTGTATAGAACCGACAGCAGTTACCTGTCTTAATGTGCTGACAAAGAAACCAAAGCCTCAAAATCAGAAACTGCGGGTTAAGACTGGTGATTAAATAGTTCGGCTTTCACTTTTCCTAATTTAAATTTAATTTCATCTACACCATTGGATGCTCATTAGGTCTCAAGCACTGAACTGAGGGCTGGGTATCCAGAGCAAACTAAAGTAGCTTCCTTGCTTCCAAGCATCCACAGAAAGGATGTAATCCCAGGGCTCTGAGAGACTGAGGCAGTTCCAGAGAAGTAACATAAAAAGCTAAGGCTAAGGGAGGGAGGGCCTTGCAGGTCATGATGGGAAGCTGAACTTTGTTATTCCACAGGCCCTTCTGGTGCTCTTAAGAGGGAAAGAGAGGGGACCCATCATTAATGCAGGCTCTGTGGGAATGCCAGGAAGAGACAGTTATGAAAAAGGAGGATGTCACCAAGTAGCTGCATGTCCTTAGCAGACTATGATGGCCTTCTGAGCCTTGGGAAATGGAGAACAACATCCTGGCCATTCAAATGACTAAAAGAAACAATCCATGTAATGATGGAACACATGGGTCCTGAAAAACGACAAGATATCGTCACTCACTGATCCATCTACTCCCTAGGCTGCTTGCTTTCTTATGTATGTAAGAATCTATTTTTTAAAATTTTATTTATTTATTTATTTATTTATTTATTTCATGTATTTGATACAGGGTCTCACTATGCAGTTCAGATTCATAGTGATCCTCCTGTTTTCAGCCTCCCCAGTCCTGGGATTACAGGCTTGTACCACCATGTCCGGTCTCGGTGGCTTGCTCAAATGCCTGGGAGTAGGGCCAAAGTGGCATGTGGCACTGGGAATGGAACTCTGGTCCCTGCACTTGCCTAAGCAGGTGCTTAGTCCACTGAGCTATCTCTCCAGCCCTAATTCTTTAATTCATGGATTCATTGCCAACCTTAATCAAAAGTCATCATCAGATATTAACATGGACTCCTGATATATGATAGCAGAAAAAATGCGGGGGTGGGGAGATGTGAAAGAAACACTTGACAGTTAGAAGTATCTCTCTATTTAGAAGATAGAAATGTGGCCTTGACCAGTCCAGTGAATCAGCAACCCCTCAAAGAAAGTGTTTCTATTCTTATGAAAGACCCATATCCCCCTTCCCTTTTATGCACCTAAGATATGCCAATCAAAGTACTCCCAAGTATATTTATGGCACATGAGATTAATACTTATAGGAGACATGTTAGTCTATCATGACTCCAGCCTCCAAATACAGTATCACTTTCTAGTCCATTTTACACATAAGGAAATAGAGCTTCACTGAGTAAGAAATCATCTATGAGTGCTGCCAGGATGCCTCAATGAAAAGAAAAGGGGTGTTCAGGCTAGCTGGAACTAATCTTGAACCCCATTTCTGCAACTTTGGGTAACCTGCTGAAAGCATTGACATCAATGTTGCTCATCTTGGAAACAGAATACCGTTGGCACCTTCAAGGTGAATGTAGATGTGTGGAGCACACCTTCAATAGTACACCTCCATGCCAAGAGTGGAGTACACATTGTCTCATCCAGTTTGTGATCTTACTCTGTACTTTTTTGTAGCCTTGTTCTCATTCAATATAGCAGTCTTTAATGGTAGAAATGTTGACTATGGATAAATCTAGTTTCAAAAATGAACCCTGATATTTTTAAGCCAAGCAATGTTTGCAAGTCTCTTAAGATCACAAGGATTTATTTATTTTTCTTAACTGTAAAGTGGGATCATCTTATAATGTTATTGTAGATATTCAGTGAAGCGATGTTTATAAGGAGTTTCGTGCGGTGTCTGGCACATAATAGCTCTTAATTATTCAGGGAGTACCTGTAATTTGCAGAGTACCTTTTTATGGAAGGTGATAACAGCCAAGGTTATTTTTTTTTACTCTGTTGCAGGGCCTACTTGGATGTTAATGAGCTTAAGAACATTCTCAGACTGGATGGATCGACACACCTCAATATATTCTTTGCAAACTCCTCAGAAGAAGAGCTGGCAGGAGTGGCCACCTGGCCATGGGACAAGGAAGCCCTGATGCACTTAGGTGAGATTTAAAAATTTACTCAGGCAAGATGTCCAGTAAGACAGCAACAAACTTAATAGTGAGGAGGACCATCTCCAGGGTCCAGAGGTGCAAATGATAATGGCAATGATGAAAAGCCCACTTATTTACTTACTTTACAGAACTTGTTAGCGTAGCTTATCCCATTTTCACCACCAACACATGCTCTGAGGAAGCAGCACAACAACATTATCCATGTTTTGCTAGTGGAGAAACTCAAACCCAGAGAGACAGGAGGACTTTTTCATGATCATACCCAAACAGTGACAGAGCCACAACTAAACTTCAAGCTCCTGACTTTGTACATCAGTCGCTTTCTCTTTATATATGCTACTTCAGTGTTTCTACAAATATCTCAGTCAGTGACCACACTACACTGGCACAGAAAACCTTGGCCTGGCCTGAGACATACCATGAAGGCATGAGAAAGGGATGGGTCTGTAAGAACCCGTTGTTCCACGTGACTTAACCGCCAACACCATCAGGATTAATTGTGCATAGCTACACACAAGGCATAAGTTTATTATGTGAACCAGTCACCAACAGTCTAAAGTGGCAATAATTTCTGACTCAGGCACTGTAAGTAAACATACCAGTCCCATCATTTTCTGTTTTCCACACTCCTGTCCAATCCTATGCATATGCCTATTTTACTTGTGCACATTGGAAGTTATAGAATAGATGCAATTATGTGTTCTTTTTCAATTGCTATTTTGCTATCTGCATTTGTCTGTGTTACAGATATCTTAAAACTATTCCCTGCACAACTTTCCCCTGAAAGCCACAGAAGACAAGTACCCTCTGGGTTATTAATACCTCTATAAAGATGGGAGTTTGAATAGTCATATAATAGTCCACAAAGGAAGGGCACTGCGAGTGATTTAATTAACCAGGTTTCCTTTGGTAGAATACTCACATTCACAGCAATGAATACTGAGAATATCTTTATCTGAGAAAGTCAGGGTTCCTTAGAGTGAAGGTGTTGGATGAGTACTCAGATCCCTCTGCTGCCTCTTGCCCCACAACCATCATCGGGAGCTGTTCTAAATTTGTATCTTGGAAATGAGATTCCTCAACTTCAAATGAAAAGTTCTACTGATTCTAACCACAGACTTAACTCCTTCCAGTCTTCTCAAATGTTTAGGGAAATAAATGTGTGTGTGTGTGTGTGTGTGTGTGTGTGTTGTAAGTAGAGAAAAATGAAAAGGTACATATCTAGTTGTTAGTGAGGGATTTTTTTTTTCTCCAAGGAGATATTTGGCAATGTCTAGAGACATTTATGGAAGTTACAGTGGGTTCATACAACTGTCATCTACTGGGTAGGAGCTAGTAATGCAACTAAATGTCCTACAATGTCCACGACAAAGAATTACACAGTTTTAAAATATCAAAAATACTCAGATTGAGAAACCCTTAGATAGATGATGGGTAGAATGCTGGCAGACACATATAGGCAGAGACTAGGCAGAAGAAAATGTACAATACAGGCAAAGTTAAAAGTGTCAACTTCTATCATATGCCTACTGTGGTGTTTGGGATCATCATATAGCAAAGCAAAAACATACAATTGCTCTTAGCTATGACTTAGCAGTATGGGCTTTGTTAAATCCCTTTCTTTCCTACGGTCACATTTTCCTAAGATTTTAAATAGGGAGGTTAGAATGGATGACATTCAAAGACCTTTCTCAGCTCTGAAATTCTCTGCTATTGGAAAAGAAACCAGAAAGTCCATGGTCAGTGTCTGAAAAGCATTGAACAGCAGACTTCTAAAGTTAGAGAAAAATAGCCCTGATAATTCCATGAATGTTGGAGACTGGCTAAGAGCCAGGAATAGGGGAGGCTATAAATCCATAGCATGTTATAGTATTTCAGGATGATGTCAGGCTCAAGCTATTTCACCTTTAAAGAGAAGCAATGAAACAGGACTTGGGTGCAGTGCTGTCGTTCTGTGGGAAAGGTTGTTGAAGAAGAACAAACAGAGCCAGCCTGGACATTAAGTCCGCTGTCTTCTCACCATCCCTGGAGCTGCCCTGTCCTCCTGTGACCTCAATATGCAAGGTTCATGGAGGAGCAGAGAACCATGAACAGCGTGGCAGCTGCTTAGTTTAGGGCTCCCAAGAGGTACATTGAGATTCTTATCACAGCACCTTGATGGAGCAGAACAAAAATCGCAGGACACGTCACACTGTCTCCAGCCACCGCCCATCCTGAAGGATGCTGGTCCTAAGCTGTTCCTGAGCAGTATCCCTAATCAGACTCACTCTATGAGAACCATATTTTTCTGCCCTCTTTCCCTGATGTCATGCCATGATCCTTGGAAAAAGCTTTGGGTGAGAAGGGGATTATGTTTCATATTATGATTGATCGGAAATAATTAAGATTTCCTGTCGCCATTTCTCTTCCTCCTTGCCTCTGCCTGCTCCCTTTTAACTCCCTCCTGCACATGCACACACTTAGCCACACAACCTCCCATGCACGTTAGAAGTCTCAGCAATTCAGAATTAACAGACTCTGTGAGCTTCACAAGTGAGCAAACATGCTACGCCAGTTGTTCAGTCCAAGACCAATTCCTCCCTGCTTGTTTTGGGCTTTCAAGTCCAAATCAACAAGGCCCTGCATCCTCACCATTCTTTCATAAGATGCCTCTCTGTGGCTAAAGTTTCCACTTGGGATATTCTCTGGTCTAAATTTCAATCTTCCCTTAAACATGTTTGTATTTTAAAATCTGAACTCCTCCATACCTGCCTGTATCCACCTTTCCTATCCCTGAAATAAATGTGGAACCCAAACTACTGATTGCTTCTGTTGTGTTCTGCTCCACCTCCTCCTCAAGCTGAACAGTGCTCCACCTTCTGGAATATTCTGTGTAGACCACTTCCTCTCCACTAGAGCACTCAGACAAGTCACTTGGGACTCCAGTGACATGTAGGTTGTGATGCTGTGTATCTGGAATAGAGCTTGAGGGTCTGTGTTGCTACCTGTCCCTGGGTCCTCTTCACACTGCTTGCTTTTGTGTGAGCGGATATGAAGTTGCACAGCTCATGTAGGTCACGTGCTGGTTTTGTTGCTTATCTCCAAATGCTCTTTAGAACAAATACTCTGTACACATCTAATGAGATACACTATATTCCATTCCCATGGTAGGCATGAGCAACAGAGCACTGATCAAGAGTACTGGCTTTAGCACTCAGGAATCTGGAGTTCATATTTCAGCTCCACTGTTACTTTTGATTATGAGTCAGAGACTTCATTCTCTGTGAATCTCTGTTTCCTTGAATCCATGTTTCACTGGTTGAGTTGTGAGGTGACTAACTGGGATTATATTCATGAAATGCTCGGGGCAGCCCTTGAGCACTGGCTTAGGTGAGCACTATTACAGTGGTGAGCACAGCTTGGTGCTGTCCTTCATGGATGTTCTCACTTTGAGGACATCAGACAGGAAACTCTGAGGGGCTAATTAGCTTGTGCAATGTCACAGAGTTATTGAGGGCAGAACAAGAAGGGAGCCGAGGTTTCCGAGCCCGAGTGAGGCTTTCCCTGGGGTAAGCACATGTACGATGTTCACAAAACCAGGGGATGCCTTACTTTCTAAGAAAATATTCACAGCAAAAAGTTTCATCAACCTGGAAATCAGAATCCCTGAACTAATCACACCTCTTTTTAAATACTTTGCAATTCCATAGGTAAGTTCCTGCTCCTCTTCAGGCATATGAGCTTTCATCTGAACAGTCAAAATGATTGTACAAAATGACTTAGAGACTCCTCTCTTCCTGCTGAAATAACCAAGGATGCACATCACAGGTGGTAGCAATACTCGGAGCCATGAAGTGCACACTAGGAAAGCCAGTTGTTGTTTCGGGCATCATCCTTTTATCCTTTATGTTTGCATCAGCAAGCAGAGAGCCCAGCTGGGCTAACTCATTGTTTTTCCCTTTGCAGGTGGGATTGTCTTGAACCCGTCCTTCTATGGCATCCCTGGGCACACCCACACCATGATCCATGAGATTGGGCACAGTCTGGGTCTCTACCACATCTTCCGAGGTATCTCAGAAATCCAGTCCTGCAGTGACCCCTGCATGGAGACCGAGCCCTCCTTTGAGACTGGAGATCTCTGCAATGACACCAACCCCGCCCCCAAACACAAGTTTTGTGGCGATCCAGGACCAGGGAATGACACCTGTGGCTTTCATAGCTTCTTCAACACTCCTTACAACAACTTCATGAGCTATGCAGGTAGGGCCCTGTGCTGTGGCTGGTGCTGTCCAATTCTATATAGCACTGGAGTCAGACATGGGCTTCAGTCCCAAGATGGGGTGACCTTGAAAAGATGCTTGCCTATGCGAAATCTAAGACAGTTCCTACCCTCAAGAAATAGAACAAAGTCCCTTCCAAGAGCATCAGAGGGCTACAGGGAAGATGCTGCCTCTCGGAGCTCCTCAGAGTCACTTGAGGCAGAGAGCTGGAGCCTAAAGGCAGGAAATGGAAGTAGGAGCCCAGTGACACTTGATGCTTGTGGGTCATCCTTTCTTTGGGTCTCCCTTTTCTCAAGAAAATAAAATCTTTGAATTTGATCTCAAAGATCCTTGTGAGTTTTGCAGCTGTATTTTTCTAAGCTGTTGGATTGTTGAACCTTTTCTATTTAATCCAGGTTTCCCTTATAGAAACATAAAACGCTCACACCCA
>NDGN011276724.1:0-10263 GCA_002564285.1 Tympanoctomys barrerae | reverse complement strand
ATATATATATATATATATATATATATATATATATACAGCAACAGCATAATATACTGAGGCTCTGGCACTATCTTGCTTTCAGATTCCCACTAGGGATCTAGATAAATAGCCCCTCAGGGCAAGGAGAGTGGGATGGCTCTATTGCAGCCAAATAATCTATGTATTTGGAAAGTTTAGTTGATCTTTACTATTGGACAGGCAATCTGTTTCCAATTTTGCAATTATAGTTTTATACAGATCTCTTTGTTTTCTTGAATTTTTTCCTATGAATTTATAAGAAATGAATTTGCTTGAGTTAAGGAGTTTTCTGTAAGGTTTTTGTATCTGCTCTGTTCTCACCCCCAGAGAAGCAGGGCACAGGACCTGCCCAGGAGAGACCACGAAGTGTCCACCCCTGCTCCACTTTTCCAGCAGTGAGCATTGGGATTTCCTTACTTATCAGCTTTTCAGGTGACACAGAGTCCTTCATTTCAGTTCGGTATCTATATGTCCTTGGGGACTATTAAAGTCAGATGTCTTCTCTAATTTGTGGCTGTTTCAAATCTTTGTGATTTCATGCTAACAACTGCACATCTTTTTCTCTTGCAATTGGGGGGTTGGATGTTGGAGCCTTTTTAGTTCATGATGGGTTTGTTGAGAGGTTACGCGGTGTAAGTAGATACATCGCGAAACATCTGCAGTAGGGCTAGGTCTGACAGTAGAGTTAGGTGGGTGCTCTGTGCCATTTATCTCTGGATGGTGCTATGTGGGCATGAAAGGAAAATGATTAAACTCATGAACTCTGGGCGGGATTCAGGTTTTGATGCTGATTCTGTAAGGATGGTGACTAGAGTATCTCTCTGGCCTGAGGTTTCCTTCCAGACAGAAAGGAGCAGGTGATTCTGACCATCACAGCAGCTGTGGAGGCCTCAGGAGCAGGGGTGTGGGCCCCTTGTGAAAGGGCACGTGCACGTGTCCAGGGAGAAGCACTACTGCTCATGAATCTCCTCGCTCTGCTGCTTGGACCTTCCTCCTGGAATATTGGCTTCACTTGGGCAAGAATCACACCTTCATCACTACCACCTTCCCCCCCCCATTTTTTAAAAATGAATTTAGGGTAGATAGGGTCTACAGGGTGTACAGTGTCTCAATACACAGATCCAACTCATAGGGATCTTCCTGTTTTCAGCCTCCCAAGCACTGGTATTATAGGAACATGCCACCACACCCAGTCTCAATCCCCATCTCTGCACACCCAGAGGCAGGACCAGCCTGGCATGTCAGGCATGGAACCCTCAGACCCTGTGTCTGCCTCGCAGGCCCTTTAGTGCGCTGAGCTATCTTGCCAGCCCTCCTACTCCCCATTTTTAATGTTGACCATGCAGATCAGAATAAGACCTCAGCTGTTTCTTGATGTATTAGCCAGGTAAATTTTTTCTACTTAAAAGAGGAAACTAAAAAGAGAGCGCTTAGATAAATTGCTTTAACAAATAGATTGATTTTCTCCTTCCCTTTTTCCTCTTTATTATTAAATTCTGATTTCAGCAATTTGTACTTATTTCTTTTTCCTCTTGGGTATTCTAATTAGATAGTAGGATTTAAAAATAGGGTTTCCAGTATATTAAGAAAAGTTGCAGTGGCTTTTAATTTATGTGGGGCAGCTGGTAGATTTCTGTTTTGAGAGGATTTTTTTTTCCTTTTAATTCCGTCATCTGAACTTTGCTTTGATAATGCTTCAAATTAGCTGCTATTCATTCTTTAATGAACAAGGGTTCATGTAAATTTCAGCTATGAATAGGCAATCAGGATCTCTTTGGGCATAATGGCTTATTTACCAGGCTCCCATTTCAATTTTGAACTCTCTGCCTCTTTAAGCACCATCCTATATAATTTTGAAGCCATCTAATTGCCTATGTATATATTTACCATATAGATACTGCCTACATGCCTGCATGTGCTCCAGATTGCCTTACCAAGGTGGTGGCGAAGGCTCACTCCACACGAGGTGGAGTGGGACAGTTCGGTAATGATTAGTTCTGCAGAACTTGGATGGAAGAGAGGGCGGCATGTGGGGGAAGGCATCTAAGAAGGCTTGCGGGGAGTTCAGCATCCTGCCTCGGCAATTCAGGTGGGGTCTGGCCATTTGTGATCTCAGGCATGTCATTATTTTCCCCCTCTGGGCTTTGAAGCTCCCCTTCCAGGACAATGCTTGGATGTGAGTGAGGTGCTTGTTTCGGTCATTTCCTCAACATCTGCAGTGTTTTACACTCACCATATTGTGAGGGTGCCATGGCCCATGACCCTGACTAGATTTGAGTTTAAAAGGCTGGAGAGTAGAGACAAGAGGCCAGTCACTGGGGAGAAAGAAAACATGGGTCATTTTCTGGCTTCTACTCATCTTCCTCTTCATCCACCTTATGTCCTTTTGAAAAGTTTCATTCTTACCAGCCATGGCTGAGGTGCACAGTGTTGCCTTTGTGGGGGTCTGGTATATGCAGGTGCCACGTTTAGTTCCTTTCATTTCTCTCCCCAGCCTCCTATCCATCTCTTGGGCCCCTTCTCATCTGAGAAAGATCTACCTACTTGTTTCCTATTGTTTATCCTTTGTTTTATTCTCGGCTTTATTTATACTTCAGATTCCTTACTTGAGAGGAGCCGCACTGTGTGTAAGTCCGTACACGGATTTAATGCCACCCCAATCAAAACACCACGAGTCTAAATCTTGCATGGGACGTTGTCTCTCATGGACTGGAGTCCCATCAGGAAGGGAGTGCCACAGGCAGTCTCCCAGTCTTGGCACCCACCACTAACAATGAGTGACCCAGGGTCCCACTGGCCTCTCCCAGGTCCTAGCAGGTCACCTGCCTTCTGTTGACCATGCCTGTCTCCTCTGAGGAATAAATGAAGACTTAGGAAAAATGGTGTCTGTTAGAGGCACTGAAGTCAGGGTATTGCGCAGCCTTTCGCTTCAGTCTAACATGAAATCATCTGTTTAGGACACAATTACCCCACATATGTACCTTGATGTGATCAAACATAATATATATGATTTGGCAGCTCTGACTTGGAAACCATTCATTATTCCCCAAGCTTACATTTGTATCCTGCGCAGTAATTGTGTCTGAGCATATTCACCTGGAACTGAGCCCCGCAAGGTCCCGCTGCACCTCCCCTGATGTCCCTGTGCAGTGGGCGGGCTCATCCCAAGCAACAGCACGCGGGAGCGGACTAGAGCAGCAGGCACAGCCCGGGTGCACTCCCAAGGCTCGGGTCACAGGCTCTGCACGCTGAGCCCAGCAGGCAGCTTCCTGTGTGACTCGGCGTCCAAAGGCATTTAAGCATTTTGTATTAACAGGCATCTTCATTCTGCAGTGCAGGAGGAATGGGTGCACGTCCGCGGCACAACTTCACGACGTTCCCATTCCCTGTGCCCGCTCTGGCTCTCCTCCCTGCAGCCCTGGGTCTCCGTCCCTTGTATCCTCTGTTTGCTATGATCTTATACTTTGCTGTCACTTATTTACACCTTGTGTTGCTCCTTTGAGGGAGATCACGTGGTATGGAAGCTTGTGTGTATGTCTGATTTATTCCACTGGACATTCAGGACAGTGGGTGTGCCCAGAGGCTGTTTTGAATGGGATTAAAAACAGGGCAGCCATAGAAGCTCGGTGCATATCTCCACGCATTTGCTACCTGATATTGAAGCGGACAGGATGGCTTCCTTGTCCCAAGCGCTGCTCTCCTCTTTCTGTACAACGAAATCGCTCCCTGGGGCTTTGCAGATTGGAGGTGACTCAAGCACCACAGAGAGCAAGGGGATCCTCTTTCCTTCCAGACAGAGGCCCCCTCACTGCTGCTGTCCCCATCCAAGGACAGCCATAGTGCGTGCACGGGCAGGAAAGAGCTGTTCCTGAGGACGCCCGTGCGGGGCGCTGTTCTGCCCGGCCTGGGCTTTCTCCTCCTTCTATCTCCAGGTGTGCTGCACCTGTCCCTTTCAGCCACGGTCACACAGCCCATCCCAGACCTTGGGCTTGGTGCACACTTCAGTGCATCACGTGTGGCCTGCTTCACAAAAGCCTCACGCGTGGACTTTCTTCATGGTGGGAGGGGTAGTGCTCGCTCCCCTTGCCAAGTGGAAGGATGGCTGCTTTGTTTTCTTTAATTTTTAAAAATGTATTCAATGCAGGGTCTACAAGGGTCTACAGGATCTCACTACGTAGATTGGACTTGTAATGACTCTCCTGTTTTCAGCCTCCCAGGCTCTAAGATTACAGGCATGTGCCACCATGCCCAGTCCCAGTCTCAGTCCCAGTCTCAGCACCCCCCAGGGGCAGGGCCAGCATGGTTTGTGGTGACAGGGATCAAACCCCGGCCCTCGTGCTCTGACTAAGCAGGTGTGTTAGTCCCTTGAGCTACCTGGCTGGCCCTTTTCTTTAATCTTTTGTTTATTTATTTGGTCCAGGGTCTTCAGTGCAGCTCAGATGCGTAGTGATCGTCCTGTCTGAGCTTACCCAGTTCTGGGATTGCAGGTGTGCACCACCACACCTGGTTTCAGTGGTCAGCATGGTGCACCCAGGTGCTGGGGCAGACACAGCATGTGGTACCAGGGATAGAACACGGGTCTTTGCACTTGCCAGGCAGGCTCTTGGACTGCCAAGCTATCTCCCCAGCTCAAGGGAGACTGTTCTAACCCTCTACTGGAGACTGATCCCTGGGCCCTCTCACAGAGATACATTCCCCAGGCTCCCCTTTTTTATTTGAGACAGGTTGTTGTTAAGTTGCCCAGTCTGGGCTTTAATTGGTGATCTTCCTGCCTCAGCCTCCCTGAGTACTGGGATCCATGGATGGGCTGCCACACCCAGCTCAGAGAGATAAATGGTGTCATTCACTCCCTGGTCCTAAGCTGTGCAACCCACGTCCACGCTAGCTAATAGCTCCCCGCACCCAGTGCGCTCCATGTTAGATACAGCAGCTTGACCCGGGAGATAGCTCAAAGGCTTAATTGCCAGCCTGGCAAGGACAAGGTTCTAAGTTCAATTCCTGATACAAAAAATATAAATAAATAAATAAATACATTAAAATATACTATCTTGTGAGTGAGTGGGAGTGCTTCAGACAGTTCCCTGTGCCGGGCATGACTCTACCCACAGTGCCTCACAGGCTGCAGGAGACCTGACCCCCTCTCCCAGCGAGACCTCGCTCCAAGCCGCTACCCGACCTGCTGGGATGGCTTTGGCCTTGAGTCCTTCATCTGCTCTTCCACTGACTTGGAATGCACATTCTTTCCTTTCGGAAACACCCCTAGCCCCGTGCTGCCCCTGCCCACAGTGTCCTTCCTGGTTACCATCCCAGGCAGCTCTGCAGTGCCGCCACCCTGCCCGGAGGCACAGCAATGAGCGGACAGCTCCAGAGGCCCGGATGCAGTTTGTGGTCGCTTGCTTTCTCAGGACCCGCAGCCTTTCCACATGACCTTGGGTGCAGCTTGCTCTCCAGCACCAGCTGCCCACGTGCCATGCAGGGTATGCCAGGAGCTGGGCTTGGCTCTCTGCTGCCTCTTCCCTGGCCTCCGAGCAGCGGGTCCCCAGAGCGCCAGGCAGCTGTCCTGATGCAAGGTCTCTCCTGCCTCAGAGGGCTGGCTGAGGCCCAGCTGGCCCAAGTGAGAGAGGAAGGATGGAGGCTGTGATCTGAGATGGACCTGACCCCCTGCCAGGGCATGGGAGGGCCCAGGCAGGCTGAGTCCTGGAAGGCTCCCAGGGGCCTCACTCCCACCTACTAAATCAATTGTTGGGCAAATATCTGGCCTGAGTGCATCTGGAAAAAACATTGCACATCCCACCATGTGGTGCTCATGGAAAGACGGGTGCAGGCCAGTGACCGATGCGCAGGTGGTGTCCCCATCGCCCTGATGAGCTTAATCAGCAAAGGCCATTAATATGCTAGCAGCGCAGCCACAGCTCCCAGGATGCTGCCTGCAGCCTCATCAATAACCCATGTGGCACCTGGAGGCGTGAAGTTTTCATGGTAGGATGACATGGTCATGGGGTAGGGCATCAACATGGAGCAAGGCAGCCAGGGGGAGCCGTGGTCCTGTGCCCGCAGGGGTGACAGCACGAGGTCCTCAGCTCTGCGCAAACACAAAGGTGAAACAATGGCATTCGCTGTCTGACAGCTCCTGGGTACCCTTTTGCCAAGGCTCCCAGATCTGACGATGAGCTCATTCATTATCCTGAGACAAGCGCGGTGCTCAGCCTGCTGTCACTACAGAGGAAGCCAGCAGGGCCTAAAGTGGCCACGGAGGAGAGGCTGGGGCGCTGATTTCCAGGTCAGCATTTTCTGCTTTTTAAACTTTTTCAGCTATTTTCTATATCATCTATCTATCTATCTATCTATCTATCTATCTATCTACCTGTCATCTACATATGTATGTATCTATCATCTATCTACCTATTATCTATCTTCTAGCTATGTATATGTATCTATGTATCATCTATCTACCTATTATCTGCCTATCATCTATCTATCTATCTATCTATCTATCTATCTATCTATCTATCTATACATTTTTGCAGCACTGGGAATTGCACTATATTCCCAACCCTTTTTTCTAATGTTTTATTTATTTATTTATTTGGTACAGGGTCTCATGCAGTTCAGACTCATAGTGATCCTCTTGTCTCAGCCTCCTTAGTGCTGGGATTACAGGTGTGCACCACTATGCTGGGTTCTGGGGTCATCACTGTGTGCCCGGAGTTCTGGGGCCAGCATGTCATGTGGTACCAGGGATCAAACTTGGGACCTTGCACTTGCCAGGCAGTACTTATGATGCTGAGCTATCTCCCAAGCCCTATTTTTTTTTTATTTTGAGACAGGATTGTGCCAATTATCCCCCATCTTGGGTTTAAACTTATCATCTTCCTGCCTCAGTAATATTATAGATATACCTCACTACGCCCAACTTCTCTACTCTTGTTAATTGCTTAATTTCTCCGAACTTCTAGGTTGTTTTACATAGATGAGGCAGCACATTTCCACCTCAGAAGCTGAGAGAATTGAAGGACGTGCCTTGGAATTGTCAGACCTCTGCCTAGCCTGGAGGCCTGCACTCTCTTGTCCCCTTGGAAGCATTCAGTGAGCTCTTCTCTTTCTCCATCCTAATGGAGCACTTCCCTTCCTTAGAATTTTCTTCCAGATTGCTTTTGAGCAGTCAAGTATGAAGAGGATTCGGGTGATTTCTAATTGGTTGTGGAGCTGTGTGCCCATCACGCCAGAACTGTGTGAGGGTGAGGCAGGAGGATTAAAAGTTCAAGCCCAGCCAGGGCAACTTGGTGATTTACTAAGACCCTGTCTCAACATCAAAAAGAATTGTGGAACGGAGCTGAGTGGAACCTCCCTATCTTCAGTACCACAATAATTAATTGATTAATTAAAAAGCAAGGAGGCTGGAAAGCCCCACCTTAGTCCACCTGAAGATGGAGTCCACATAGCACAATAATGAGTGCTTCTAGTTACGTGCTTCTTAATTTATCTTTAAGTGCACATCCACATCTCTGTGAATCTCCCTAATGTTCTACACTGGGATGACAATCCTCCTCCCATGTAATGACTCATTTTCCTGCCTCTCCCTTTAGTGTGACTGGGTGGGTTTTGATATTTTGAGAGCTTCATTTCCTTTGTTTCTCCATGTCCAATGTAATGAATACAAACCCCTTAGTCAACACAGAGCGAATCTTCATTTCCAAGTGAGTGGCTGCTCAAAAAATCAGAATCCTGCCCCCCCCAACCACCTTTACTTGATTTAGAATGGAGAGCCAAGGACGTTAAAGTTCTTCCCCACCCCGCCTTGAGCTTCCGCAGGAATTACTGCCATCACTACATAGTGATCCTTCCCCCTTTCTTCCTAGTCCTCCAAAGGAACCCTCTACTTTGCTGACAGCTGTTGTAATGAAATTTAACACTCATTTCTTTTTTGCTTGGTATACCCAGGACCTTTGCGCTAAGCTACATCTGCAGCCCTGTTTATTTTTTATTTTGTCACAGGGTCTCACCCAGTCACTAAGTGGCCGCGACTGGGCGTGGACTCATCCATCCTCTGGCTGCAGCCTCCCAGGGTGCTGAGGTGACAGATGTGCACTGCTGCATCCAGCTGAAATCTGGTCTTGTGGTTCTCCTAGTTGAGTTCATGCAAAGACTCTCATTTTCTGGAAAAGAAAGTGAAACCCTTGTTGACCCTTCAGAACCACTGCTACTCTGGGCTTTGTGTCTGCAAACTCCACTCCAGCCTCCGGGCCTGGTCTCTCAGGCCTCAGCACATTCTCCTCCTAGCCTGTCTTGCCTGCATAGCTGGGGTATCAGCACTGGTGACAAACACCAGATTTTCAGACGTGGTTCCTGCATTGCTTTCTGGCTCTTTCTAAAAGTGACCACAGCATCGGCTTAGTCCCCTTTGCAATCTGGTAGCTAAGTCTACATCCGCCCAGCTGACAGCTTTGACATAACATTAGGTGCCACATAGAACCACTGTCCTTTCCAAGTGTTATTTCATTTGCCTTCCCCTTCTTTTGTGTGTAATGCATGCAAAATGAGGTTTTTAGCAACATAGATCATGAAATATTGTCCAAGGTGAACCCCTAAAGCTCCCTCCACAATGAAACTCAGGAGTCTTCTATCAAACCTTGGTCTTTCTTTGACACATCTTCCATATCCCATGCCCCTCCCTGCCTTCCTCTAGTGGTAGCCTGAATCCTGCCTCTGTCTCCAGTATTTTAAGCATTTTAAGATATCCACACAGGTCTTCCCTTACACCCCAGAAGGATCTGTCTTAGTTACTGTGCGTATTGCTGAAACAAAATACCTGATAGCCAGAGTTAAAGGGGGAAAGGTTTTTTTTACCTTTCTGTCCATAGAGGTTTCAGTCCATAGTCTGCTGGCCCCAGGCAGGGTGGCATGGCAGAGGGCCTTGGAGAGAAGTAACAGTTCATGGCAGGCAGAAAAAGGTGAAAGCAACATGCGTGAGTGATGGTACTTTCTGTCCCTTCTGTGTTTATGTAGCCTCTTGCCCTAAGGTGGGTGCAGCACTCACACTTTTAATCCCAGCCTGGATGATGCCAAACCAATCATCTTCAGATTGGCTAATCACATTCCCATAATCCTCCATCACATCCTCTAGATTCAGATACCCCTGGAAAAGATCTATGATGCCTGAGGCTTTGGGGGGACATCCAGACCCAAGCTGTGGTGGGGATAGGAAACCCAAGTACTCTATTTTAAGATTCTATTTGATCAAACTCACCATCATTGTTGCTTTTGTGTTACTAGCATTCAGTTTGCTAGATTTGTAGATCAATCATATTCTGCATGCAAGTTTAAATATGTTTCTGCCAAATACTTCCTGTAGTTCTATACATTTTCTTAAAAATACATTTGAGGGGCTGGCCAGGCAGCTCAGAGGATTAAAGCGCCTGCTTAGGCAGACACAGAGGCTGCGAGTTTGATTCCCGGCATGCTGTGCCAGCCCCGACCCTGGAGTGCGCTGAGACTGCGGTTGAGACTGGGCATGGTCACGCATTCCTGTAATCCCAGTTCTTGGGTCCTGTCTTTGTAGTGAGACTCTGTAGACCCTGTACTAAATACATAAAAAAAACACACATTTGAGGCTTTTTGAAACATATCTAAGTTTTAGATTATTACATCTTCTTCATAAATCATATACTTCACTATTATGTAGTCACTTGTTGCTTGTTAGATACTATTGGGCTCAGTCATGCTTACCTCCTTTGATCTTGGTAAACCTTTCTTTTGCTTATATTAATTTTATGTAACATTTTCATTTATTTTGTTGCCAAATTTCCATGGTCTTTTTCCACATAAGCAACGTACAATAATATTAGTTTTTGTAATTTGAAATCTATTTGAAATATGGGAGTATTTTTGTTGAAGCTGGCCTTGAAGTCAAGATGTAGTCCAGGCTGGCCTTGAACATGAGGTAAATGCTCTTGCCTCAGCCACCCGAGTGCTGAGGGCATGCTCCACCACAACTGGCAGCACTGGAATGTGCTAACCAGAGAATTTAGTCCACTTATGTTACTGAAAAAATATAAATATTATATATTTGTGTTTGCTTTTCCTCACAACTTTTGTTTTCTTACTCCTCCAGTTATTTTTTTAAATTTATTTATTTATGTGTGTGTGTGTGTGTGTGTGGGTGGGTGGGTGGGTGGGTGGCTGGCTCAGCCCACCAGGGGGCAGGTCTGGCTGGCATGTGGTGCTGGGGGATTGAACCGCGGTCCC
>NDGN011276634.1:0-30220 GCA_002564285.1 Tympanoctomys barrerae | reverse complement strand
TTCCTTCATTTTGAGTGTCGGGTATTTGTCCCAGCAATGAGAGAAGAGTAACTAAGACAACTTCCTACTGGAGAAGAGATGGGAGACACTTCTATGATTGTGGTCTACATTTATTTTAAATGTGAATTATCTGTTGGGTATGAGATGCACTCCGAAGTGGCCCACACAAGCAAATGATCCAGTGAATTTTCTCACGGTGCACATGCCTGAAGGGACATCAGTCTTTGACATCCTCCCCAGCCCTGTGTGCACTCGGGCGACAAGCGGGGCCTCCAACAAGGGGGCTGATCCACAGCAGCACTCTGGGTGAGAGGGTCATAAATTGGACCAGTCTGCTTTCTCTGGTGCACTCAGAAAGTGATGGGTTTTCCTGGGCTGAGGGATTATTATAAAGATGTGCTTGCTTAAAGCTCTGGAAAGGAAAGAAAAACAAGAAGTTAAGTGGGGTGGGATGAGTTGAAGATTATATGGGAAGCAGTATGACATATTTTATAGGAATAGTGGCGTATCAGCCTTTTGTGTCCAACCCCCTTTACTTATCTGGAAGAAGCAAGAAACACTAAATACGTCCCACATAATCGTAGTTAAGTCTAAGGCATGCCGAGCCGAACTGTTAACATTTGGGATAGTTTTAGTGTAAGAAGAAAGTGTATTTACAGAAACTGCATTGAAATCTTTAGGCTGACAACGGGCTTAATAAAAATGTCTAGCATGATTTTGTACTTTATCACCTGAAATTCAGTAGAATAAGTCAGAAGAGAAGTAATCTAATATATATTGCCACTCCATCAACTTCACTGTCACAGAGGGCCGTGGATTTAATGATACTGACCAGACTTTACAAGTATTGGGTTCTCTTGGCCCATTAATAATATTGAGGGTGTGTAGTAACCACAGATGGAGCTGTGGGGGAGGCCTGCGCTAATGAGCCCTCAGGTCTCAGGCCTCAGCCTGCTTTCTGGTTATGTTTTCCATATAGGATTACATAATTGGCTAGCGAATGTATAATGGTTTGGATGAAATAATGGCATAGTCTGACTTCCTAGCAGGCCCTCACGCTCTGAAAACCAGATTCATCCAAAAACTTTAAAAACCAAATAAATATTCCTTCGAGTGATTACTGCATTCCAGTTGTCATCTGGCTTGTAATGACTGCTTTTCAGTGTTCGGTGATGGCCTGAGCCTAAAATAAATCTTCTACCGATCCTCCACGTCAGCGCAGGCATTAAAGACCATAAACCATCCTCGGCTGCGCCTGTCAGTGGCTACGATGTCCTCAGTTCTGACTAATGTAAACCTGCCTCGCTGGCCCCAGCCGTCCCCAGACACACATTTCATGGTTGTGTTTGCCTAAGCCAGATGAAAGTGATTATAAACTACAAGGGCTCTTTTGATATGACCTATTCATAGCCACATTATTTTGGGGAGGAGGGTGGCAGGGACCACTGGCATTGGATGGGTGAGAGGTGGGTACCCCTCCTGACCTCCAGGGCAATGCCCGGGGCTGCTTCCCCAGCCCCCAACCCCAGTCTCCCACACTGCTGTGTGCTGCCCTCCCAGTGTCCTTCCCCTTGGAAAGAATGCTCAACATTCAAGCTATTCCAAGCAGCATCCTTGATGTCTCGTTTCATGGGTCCGCTTCACACTGCGGTGATCACTGGCTGTTAACTCTCATACCTCGGCTGTTTGTCTTGGCAGGGCCCTCTGTTTTGTTAACTGGACAGAATCAGGCCAAGGCAGTCTCCCCCGCATTCAAGAGATGGGGGCGCCATCTGTCATCCTCTGGCCAGCAGGACACCCTCCTGAGGCCTCTGGGCAGTGCCAGAGGGTGAGTGACCTTAATCTTCCTCCTTCTCTGAGCTGCTAGGAAAATGCTGAAGGAATGGTTTCACTCACAGTTTGGAGAAACTTCGCAGCAAATTACATGCAGAGAGTTGGTGAAGCTGAGTCAGCAACACATATCTGGGAGTCAGGAGGAGGAGACCCAGGATTGCTTCCTTTCCCTGTCAGCCCTTCTATGAGCAAGTGTTCTGCCCGCCACCCACATTCTGAAGTCTCTGCGTGGGAGACGGCATGTTTCTCACTGGTCCACTTGACATGTCCTCAAGTTACTCACCCAGAGGACTCAGGGGCATTAGCCCAGGCTAATAATTTTGGATTTCAAGGCTCACGGAAATGGACAAATGCTGCTTGATGCCAACGAGAATGGGGGCGGGGACACACTTTCAACACAGAATGTTCCTTGAATTAGGGATAAAATTGAATATCAGGTTGCAGAGTTTGAAAGGCAGAACAAAGAATTCAGGAGGAAGCTGGAGAACTTGGAGGATGAGTTCTAGTAGGATGTCAGACAGGATTCTCTCACAGCTGGCTTCTGGTGAGGGCAGCAGGCACGCAAAGGCATGTGCATCCCACAGTGACCACCATGGTTCTGTGGCTCAGGGCCTGTCTTTCGTATGAGCTTTCAAGAAATGTTTGCCAGATGCTCCCCGTTTGATTCTTTCACTGACTCTGACTGAAGGTTTTCATATTTCACCACATGTTTAAAAACCCTCCAAGGTAAAGAGAAAGCCTCTGGACAACTCCAAGGTAATCAAACCAAGAAGCTATCCCATGGGCGCCACCTACTGTGCCTGGGTCTAGGCGGTGCTGCGAGGGCTTAGATTGCCTTGGCTGGAGGGCAAGGAGTCGGAGCAGTCCTGGAGGGATGGCCGAGAGGGCCGAGAGGGCTGAGGCAGGGCAGAAGAGAGAAGGAAGAATAGCGTCTGAGGCCAGAGCCTTCGTCTGTGAGAAGCGGCCTGGAAGGCCCAGTGGTTAGGGAGCCAACCCACACAGTCCTCCGTGGAAGGAAGTGTCACATGGATCTAAACAAGTGGTAACTGAATGATAAGGAGAGCTTTGTTTGGGAAAGCTTATGTAATAAGAGAAAAGCAACTTTTTAAGAATCCCACAGAGAAATGACAATTGCATTAAGGCAGAGGCATCCGTCTTCTGGCAGTGCTCTGAGGCCTCTCTTCCTGGGTTTTCCTGCGTGGGCTCCTTTCTCTAATTTTTCCGTCGTCGAGCTGTTCTGGACCCCATCCTACGACACAGATTCTCTGCCTGGTTCTGAGGCCTTGGGGAAGTCCTCTGGCCTTACGGAGCCTCTGTTGACTCTCCCAGGAGTGGGGAGAATATGAACTGCCCTGTGAAACTCTTGTGCCACCTCAGGCTGGGCTGAGCGCTCAGACATGGATAAAGCGCGTCCGGATGAACTTTCTCATTTGCATCGGAGCGTGGTTTTTTATTTAGGGAACTAGGGAACGAGGGAACACACCGCTCCTCTCTGCCTCCTACATGAAAAACTCTCCCTTTCCGGAGATCAGGTACTTCTCATTCCCTTATATTGTGTTTTTATACCTTACGTCAAGGACGGCCAGGCCACCGTCTCTCGTGTGTGGACCCGTGTCGCCAGTTGGTGGCACTGAGCGAGGGTGTTCTGTTGCTGCCCAAAGAGCATAGCTGCGTGCACTTGCTCGCCTCAGGCTCCGGGCGGGGAAAGGCTTACATTCTGATGTGAGAGGATGAAGACTGCTCCAGAAGATGGAGCTCTGGGAAGATGGCGCGCGGAAGGGCGTCCCTCAACACCGTGCACGTCGAGGGGCATGCTGCCCAGAGCTGTCGCCGTCATTCGCCTGCCTGCAGTGCAGCGCTGGCTCCATGTCTGAAGCCTCCTGGATGTCCGGCTGTGGTGCGCTCCTCGCCTCTCAGTTCATGCCCCTGGTGTGCCCTCTGGGCCCTTTAGGGACAGTGCACTGGCTTCCCAGCCCAGCACCTCACACTCCTGCCCTTGTCGTTTTCCTCTTGCCACGTTCTCTCCCTCACACACAGGGACCCCATGCACTAGGATTGAAGACCTCACTTTCGGCGTGTCCCCAGCCAGACCCTCCCGGCTCTCTCAGCTGTAGACCTGGAGTGATGGTGTGCTGGCAGAAACAGTGAGGATCTGGAGGGAAGTGAGGGCTGAGAAGCAGAGGTCCTTGCTGGTAGTCAGCTCCTCGCCTGGCGCTGTGGAGCCCTGGGCTCTTGGCCTTAGGAGCAAGGGCAGCACAGCCCTTTTCTGCTTGCTGTTTTGCTCTCAGATGTCCCCAGGTCCTGAGTGTCAAAGGCTTGGTCTGGCTCAGCACTACGGGGGATGGCAGAAGCTTTCAGAAGTGGGGCCTTGTGGGAAATGGGGCCTTGTGGGAAGCCCCTTGCATGGGGGTATGCCATGCAGGGACACTGAGCCCATCCCCTTCCTCCCCTTCTTCACTTCCAGGGAATGAAATAGGTGGTTTTCTCCGCATGTGCTCACACCATGATGAGCCGCCTCTGCTTGTGCCCAGAGCAGCGCGCCCGAGCGCGGGCCAGGACCGCCACAGGTCTGAGCCCCAGTCACGCCCCAAGAGGCTGGGTGTCTCGGGGAATTTGTTACAGCGATGGAAAACATACTCACATCCTGTCCTTGGAGGGCTGCAGTGTGCATGATGTCTCAGGAAATAAACATCTGACATAAAGACGTAAGTTGTCCAGACAGAAAAACAATAAAAAGTGTCTGCCTAAGCATTTGGCACTAACATTAGCAGCGTCCTGGAAGACAGGCTCCAGTGGTGCCTCATCACACTGGAGAGCTGGGCAGCGCACGGCCGAGTCTGCCCGGTGAGTTAGGGAAGACTCCGAGCTCCGGTCCAGTCTGAACGCTACAGCAGGTGTGGCCTCACCTGTGGGTCCCTGTCCCTACCTGCTTGTTCTGTATGGTTTGGAGTTCAAGAATGGTTTTTATACCCTTAAATAGTTGATGAAATGAGAGTGCTATTTCATGACACAGAAATTAAGAACCTCAAGTGTCGGCGTGCGCAGCCTCATGACACAGAAATTAAGAACCTCAAGTGTCGGCGTGCGCAGCCTCGGGCCACAGGAGCACGGCTGCACGTCCTTTACACACTATTCGTGGCTCTGCATGCACCGAACACAGCAGAGCTGCGTAGCTGTGACAGGGGCTGCAGACTATCCTCAGGGATGGCAGTGTCACTAAAGGGCCCTTTACAGGAAATGCTCGTCAGGCTCTGTTCTGAACCCATGTCTCTCAGTCTTTAGCAGGGATCTGAGTCCCTGGGAGGGCCCTGTTAGAGTAAAGACTGCTGATCCTGTCATTAGAGTCCCTGTGTGGCAGTGCTGGTTGGTGCAGGGCCTGTGAATCTGCATTCACACACTCTCCAGGGGATTCTGACACCGTCCAGGGGCCACTCTTAGATCGCTCCTCTGAGTCACCAGGCCGCCCTGCCTGTTGCTCAGGGTGGGTTCTAGGAGGAAACAAGTGTTCTACAAGTTCTTTTTGTCACACGGAACACAGCCACCCCTGAGCAGGGCTCTTTCATCTATTGTGACTTGGGTACTAATCTCATTGGACACAGGAGACCATAGCTGTCTAGAGGGAACACCCCACCTGCTCACGCTCACTACAGCTATGGATGGTCCTTGCCCAGGGATGGGGGTGGAGAACCACGCTACTGAATGATGGACAACAAGCAGGGCCTGACCCCTCTCTGGTGCACCCAAGGGGGAAGCGCCTGTGCTGTCTGTGGTGACGCTACACTGAACTCGGATGGTTTGTAGCCTGCGGTCACCCAAGATGGGCAGGAGCACCCTAGACCATGGGTTGTTGTCTCGTGCTCCCATCTCTCCTTGCACTGGCTGCTCAAGTTGCAGGCTGGTCACTCGTGTTGTCTGCTTGGGTCTGGAGGAATCCAAGTTGTGACTTGGGTACCAAGCTCACTGGACATGGGAGACCACACCCGTCTGAGGGAACACCCCACCCGCTCATGCTTACTACAACTATGGATGGTCCTTGCTCAAGGATGTGGGCAGGACCAGGACATCAGAAACACAGCCCAGGGGCGCTGTGTGGCGGGTGAGAGACAGAGCCTCAGCTTAGCGCGAGGCAGCCTCTCCAGAGCGCCCCCTCTGGTGGGATGGAGGAAGTAGGGTTGGGGAGCGGAGAAGCTGGGCTATGGATGGTCACGTGGTGGTGGCCGCATGGTGTGAGCCTTTCTGCCTTGGAGTCCTCCGCTGGCAGGTGCAGTCGCCTGGCCCCTGCGGAGATGCTGCTGCTGGGGGGGGGGCATTCTGGATTCCCACAGCTGAGCATCTGGGGACAGTGGTGACAAGCATCGCTGTGTTCAGAGACTTTAAAAGGAGAAAAACATCTCCCTCTCTCGTGAGTGGCGACCGCCCCACGAGCTGGGGTGCAGCCCAGGGCCAGGGCGCCAGGCCAGGCAATTGCTCTCTTGCTGAGCTACACGCCACGCCCTGGGACACTAAAATTTTATGTTTGATTTTGTTATATGAGAAAATAACAGAGATTTAGCTGGACTTATAATTCAGTTTGCAGTTCATGATTAGTTTAAATGCCTTTAAAATATTCATAGGATGATCTGTTTTTCCTGATTGATGAAATGCTGCGATCTAAGCAACACCTTCATAAACATCTGAATCACGGCTTCCAGCCCCAGGTGTACAGCAATGTCTTTACCTATCTATGGAGAAGCACGCTGACGAGGATTTACCACTCATCAGCTTAAGTTGACTACATTTTAAGTACTATTTTTATTCTAGCAATATGTCATTATATCTCTGTACTTTTTCGTAGAAAAGTTTTCTTCCTCTTCGGAAATGCTAAGGATTTTAAGTGGTGGAGTGTAAAAATATGTGCTCGCTTATCGCAAAGATATCCAGAAACCAAATACTTCCTTCTCAGGGAGTGTTGCTAAGCCTGGCTTGTCTTGTCACTGAGATCTATTCAGGGTGGGGTCCACTGGTCTAGTGAACGTTCCTCCTCTGTAATGCAGACCAACATCTGCTTACATAATGACATCTGTGTCTCCGCGTCTTCAATGTGTGAAGAGTGGCACTTAGTGGCAAACGTGTGACAGCTTCATGCCTTTTCTTGACTGCTGCTGTGCATTCGTGCCAAGATTAGAATCTGGGCTAAATCCCATAATTTCTCTAATCACACTGTGATTTTAAAGAAAACCTCCCCTGGCCACCTCTAGTCCCTCAGCTTAATTTTAACAACTAAAAGGCTACTTCTGTGCAAAAATACTCCAAAGTTCCAGGGGTGAGAACAGAAAAAGCCTTTGTACTCTAAAACTTTGCCACAAAAAATCCCGTCTTGTTTTTTTTCATCACTATCCATTTGGTACCCTGAAGTGCCGGGTTGGGAGTTCTGAAGCTGGTGTTGGCCATGGCCCTGGAGAGGTCCTGGTGTCCTGGCCAGGGGATGGACCAATGAGGCGACCAAACTGGCCCCTTGCTCTTGGGTCTGCCCTGGCTGTTTTTGTGCCAGCCGCCTTTCCCAGAGTTCTGCATGCGCCCTTTCTCCTTCTGGGTCATCTCTTTTCTCATCTGTCCAATGAGGATGTGTAATTTTACAAAGCCATACCATGAGTTAGCCTCAGGAAATCCTACATTTCCGCTGCACGGCGTCACAGAGCTCTACCTTGGAGCCACAGTAGGCCTTGGTGGCTTTATGCTAATTCTCCGATTTATAGATGACTAAGACAAAATCCGTGGAGTTTAGATGACATGCTGAGCGACAGGAGTTCTCTTCTTAAATAACTAAGGAAAACTGCCTTTAACATGTACACAGAAGTATGGCCCCGAAGGAGAGGTCCCTGACACAATTTGGGAGTCTCGTGCAAAATAAAGTATAAAACTTTTCTCCTTTGGCAGCCTAAAAGAACAACAACAAACTATAAATTTTTTAAACCTACAAATACTACAAATGGCAAAAGTCCAGCAGAACAATATCTTTTTACCTAACTTTCCAACCATTCTGTATTTCTTTTTCCATTATAGTTTTGTTTCCTGTATGTCAATGGCCTTTTTCTATGACCACACTTTTGCACTGCCACTTCAGTAGTGACAACACAGAGATGACTTAGTTTTTCTTTTTGCACAGTTGATTAAATTTGTTTCTGTGTAATTTAAAAAAGCTCTTTCAGTTTTGTAACTCATTATTGATAACACCATGTAAATGCTAGTGTCATTATCAAATTTTGGATAATTTCTACCAACTTTCTTGCATAGGTAAGCTGTAAAATTTAGAAAAATTTTTCCAAAGATGGTTTTGGTCTCTCTCTTTCTCAGTCCTATTTCTTGTATATGTTAGTCAGTGTTTGTCGTTGTGAACAAAAACCTGACACCACAGTGTATAGGAGGATCGAATGCTTACTGGGTCATGGTCTTAGGGGTTTCAGTGAACAGTTTCCTGGATCAAGGCAGAAATGTCATGGCCAACAAACATGATGGGGGAGAGGTGCTTACCTGGGGCGTCCAGGAAGCAGAGAGGGTAGGAGAGGGTGAGAGAACGGGAGAGTGAGAGAGACAGAGACAGAGACAGAGACAGAGAGAGACAAATAGAGAAAGATATGAGGTATGTCCTTCCAAAGCACATCAACAGTGACCTATTCCCTCCAATTATGTCAAAACCCTAAATTGGAGTAGCCCGTTCATCTATAAACTCATCAATAGATGAGGTTAGCACCCTTATTATCTGAGTCTTTGGGGGGGACTTTTCATATTTAAACTATAACAATGGGGCTGGGGCGATAACTCAGCCATCTAAGCGCCTGCCTGGCAAGTACAAGGACCAAAGTTTGATCCCTGGTACCACATGTGACGTAGGCCCAGAACCTTGGGCATGCCATGCTGGCCACAGAAACAGGGCATGATGGCGCACACCAGCACTGGGGAGGCTGGGACAGGAGGACACCTACAAGTCTGAGCTATGTAGCAAGTCCCTGTATCCAACAACAACAACAACAACAACAACAACAACTAATAATAATAATAATAATAATAATAATAATAATAGAGGGCTAGCAATATAGTCTGCTCAGCAGACTAAGCACCTGCTTAGGCAAGTTCAGGGACTGGGATTCAGTTCTTGGCCCCCCATGCCACGTTGGCCCCACCCCAGGCGCTCTGAGCCAGCCACTGAGTCTGGGTGTGGTGGTGCATGCCTGTCATCCCAGCACTGGGGAGGCTGAAAGCAGGAGGATAACTGTGAGTCTGAGCTGCGTAGTGAGACCCTGTACCAAATACATTAAACACACACACACACACACACACACACACATCATCTCTACACATATGCCTAGCAGCCAGCATTACAGCAGTTTTGTACAACCTATGTCCCTGCATTCTGGGGTCTCCATGCTGCTTGCCCCAGCAGAAGCAGCTTTGGGAGTATTCCCAGAAGCCCAGGCGATGCTCCATTTCATAAAACAGGATATGTGTTCTGGGGCTGAGACAAGGAGTTGGTTGTGTTGACAGAGAAAGGCTGGATAAAGCAGAAACCTAGACGAAGTGCGGACCGGTCATCTCTACATTACTGTTTTGTGGGGCATGAATGGGGGACAGAAGAACAAAAATAATGAGCCCTCAATTGCAGATCATTTCAGGCTGCTGCTTTCTCGCGAGGACGAGAGCAGAGAGCTTCACAGCTGCTCTGACTGAAAGTGCCTGCTTTGGGACTTTGGCTGGCATCTCCCTAGTCCTGACTTCTCCAAGTCAGAGGAAACAATTTGATGTTGGTGACAGGGGACTGTAGTGTGAAGCTCTGTTTTGGTTATCTTAGGCTTGGTTTGTTGTGGCCAGGCGAAGAAACTTAGTCCAAAACAGAGGCTTCCTGTCACCCTTAATTAACAGTTTGACACTATCCTCATAAAAGCGACTGATTTGTTTCAAGTCAGCAAGATATTCACATTTCATTCCCAAGCGTTTATAAGATTCTTGCACCTTCATCAATTAGCAACTTGAATAATGCAATGGCTCCGTCATGATTCCAACTCAGAATATGCCTGTTCCTTTGGATGCGCTACTTCGTGTGATTTCTGTGGCGGACCCCCTGGGGCCGGCTCGCCTTGAAATAAGAGCATTTGGCCCTGTAGTTCTTTATCCCCTCAGCTGGACTTGAGCGATGCCAATGGGTCCAGCGGAGGTGCTGATGTGTAGTCTTTAAAGCAACGAGCAGGGCAGTGGTGCCCCGCCTGCAGCTCCAAGCAGTGTGTGTGAGCCAGGCCGAGTGGCCTGAGCTGACCCCTGAGATCGCGGATGTGATGTGTGATATGCAGACTCCTCTCTCTCTCTCTCTCTCCCTCGCCCCCATCCCCGTATTGCAGAGGTGACTTCAGGCCTCCTGCCCAGCCCTGCTCACAGCACTCACATGCTTCCTGCCTTTCCCTAAGTCATTCATCCCTTCACCACAGACCTCTTCATGAATTTATAAAACCCAGGTTCGGCCCTGGGTCGAGGCCTTTGCTCTGCCTAGCCATTATTCTGACTGGACTTACGACCCTTGGCTCTCCACAGCTACAAACATGCCATAGTGTCTTTATTCTTGCCATTGGCTGCACTGGAAGTGACAGACTGGAATTACGTACTGGAATTCCTTAACCTTTCCCTGGAATTACGAATGTGGACTCCTCTGGCCCACAGTGATGGCTTCTTTAATTTTAACATTCCTCGGTTCAATTCAGTTCTTTAGATCAGAATTATTTCTTCTTATTGTGTCACACATCTCCTTCATGCTGGCTAGTATTCCACTGAGTTTAAGCTTGATAAAATAAGATGCCTTTCATACGTCCAAACTATTTTCAGTTGCATTATAAATGTTTCCTCTTTCTAATTTGCAAGTAAAAATGTGCTCACATTTTGTCAAACTTGCCACTCCCATCTAAAATGGAAAAAGAAATTCTCATCAACTTTTGTTGTGACAACATTCTGATGACCGTGTACTGCCAATAACGTTAACGCAGATGGTGCTGAACAGTGTTTTCCTCAGGCCGACCTCTGGCTCTGCGCCTGCCAGCCCCAGCTGCTTTCCCCTCCACTGCTCACGGCCGGGGGTGGCCAGACTTGCCATTGGTAGGTTGCAGCGAGGCCCTGCAGCCTCACTCCTTCTCGCTGGATGAGCAGACACTGTGTGCCAACCCCACATTCCTAGCAGTCACTCCCACGTTAGGACAGGTCCTAATGCACACACAAGCATATTCCATTAAATCCAGACTAATTATATTCTCAACTCAGCTCTTCTCTAACTGAATCCCATGTTGCCCTCAGCCCCCCCAAAGGCCTGAACTCACTGCTGCTAAGGAGCACGCTCTTGTGGACCTTTCCCCGTGTGCACATTGAGCATGACATTGGGTCCCCTCAAGAAATGAACTCATGTGCATACCTTGGTGTGGTCCGCCCAGGCAAGAAGTCCTGCAGTAAAGGGCCTGAAACTGTCATTAGTAAATCTGCTCTTGACACTGATTTATTCATTCTTTTTGCTGGTTGTTAATTTTTTGAGAGTCTGCTATACGCCAGGCATGGATAGATATCAAGAGAATTGTGAGAGTGAGAAACGCTGGCTTCCTTCTCTGTCCCGCACTTTCTTGTGCTGCTCTGTTTTCACGGAAGAGGTCAGGTCTCCTCAGCACGAGGATTGTGTTAGGTATAGATGTTCTTGAGGGATGGGGCAATTCAAAATGTTGTTGAGAAAGTAAATGGCTCAAAAATGGCAGCAATTTATGTTTATTTTCTTTTGGTAAAAAGGAGACCTAACTAGGTTGGCAGGTGATGGACCATTGTTCGTGTATCGATATGTGATTTTTGCATAGAATTCAGAAGTTCAAAAAATTCAGTGGTGTTGCCTCAATAAATCCTTCACTTACCATCACTTATTTATATGAGCAAACTTTTGTATGTTTATATGTACAGAACCAAAATTAGTAAAATAATTTTTGCTGAATTCTTTCTCATTTCAACAAGTAGTTCATGTCCAGCAATGTAGTATTCTAATTAAAAACCACACTCACAGAGGAAATTTTTTGACATGTGTCACATAGGCAAAAAGATCATTGCATGTCCTTTGGATTACATTTTGTCAAAGTATGCTTAGTTTCATTTTCTTTGAGTATTTTAGAACTGTACACTGAAGATGTTCCATATAATACAATAATTCATGATCAAAGAAATGCAGAATTGTGTCCAGTGGAGATGCAATTAATTGTTATCTTTGTGCATATTGACAGATTTTGCATTTATTGATGTTCATCACAACTTTCAGAACTGGTAAGAACTGGTATGTTCTTGTTTCTGTAGATGATGAGTTGAAGGGAAAGGCTACTTGGGAAGGGCTATTTTAACTTAACAGATGCTGTATGATCCTAAACTCTTTCTCTCTGTCTCTTTCTGTCTCTTCCCTTCTCTTTGCTAAATTTCTTGAACAAGTTTTAATTAACATCTTACTGGTTTGCTCACTGATTATGTAAGTAAAATCTCTCATGTGTTCGTTTTGTGAGCTTCGTGATGATTTTACCTTTAAGAATTCTATCAATAAAATTCTGGGAAAAAAAAGAATTCTAATATATGTCAATAAACAAATAAATGTACGTAATATATGTAGACAGAAAACAAACTTGATAGTGAATTTGGAATTTTTGGGGAGTTTACTTTTGTCTAACAAATAACCAATGTGGCTGTTGTGCACTGTTCGTCCTTTCTAAGATCCACAGTAAATAACATTATATGTTCCTCTACATTTTTAGGAATACACTGATTTAACAGTTTCAAGCAACTCTTGAGGGCTACATGGGTGAAAGCAAGGTTCTGAAGGACAAGACACCCGCGCAGCTGTGCAACGACATGGAAGGGTGTGGAGACACGCCAGCCCTCATTGGGCAGGACTCCGGCTGCTCCTCACCACTCTTGCTGACGCCTGTCATCCTCAGTCTGGCTGCAGGCAGCGCTGGCTCAGCCTCGGTCAGCGACTTGAGCCACTGTCCGCCTCACTCCTCTGCAAGCCTAGGGGCTGAAGAAAGGGCTCCAGGGTTCGCTCCCTAAGAATTTATTTTGACCTGTGGCAGCCAAAATCCTATCCGTTGATTTTACTGTCTCGTTTGCTGCCCTTGCTTTTGCGCCCTCACCCCTTTGAATGAGATGGCGCTTCAATATCCTGTTCCCTTCTTGCTGCCCACCCTAACCACTTAGAGAAACGACCACAGACCCACAGTTTCCAGAAAGCAGACCCAGTGGAGTGCTTGATTTTGTCTGGAGCCAGTCCGCTGTATCAACAAAGGAAGCGGACCCTCCCCGGCAGTCAGCTTTGCAGGCAGGCAGAGGAAGTAAAAGCCAAGCAAGCGCTTGCCAGCGGCGCAGTCCTCCCCGCACGACTGACAGCGGGCGGCCCCTCTGCTCTGTGGCGGGTTTGATGGGCATCTCTTTCCATTGGATGCGACCGGCACTGAGATGGGCAAGAAAGAAACAGCCGGCGTCAGGTCCCTTTCAGGGCATGGAGGCCTTTCATGTGGAGTGAAGAGAGAGAGAGAGGACATGGTGTGCTTGGCAGAAACCTTTGTGCTGAATAAATATGCGCCTGAAAGGAGGCAAGGAGACACCAGGCAGAGCCCGAGAAGAGGAGAAGTTCCCTGAGAGACGCTGCAGGCAAATCGCCCTGACCCAAGGCACACGCACCCTAGAGCCCTGGAGCTCTCAGGATGGCGCCCTCTGTGGCAAGACAGCGTGTGCGTCCATCTGGGTGATTTATGCCCCGAACCCTGATCTGCCTTGTGCCTGTACTTTATCGTCTCACAGAGCTGCCCTTCGCGTACTTTCTGCAAGCCGAATCTTTTCATCTGCTTTCCGCCGTGTCCCGGAGTCCTCCAGGTGTTCACCGCAATGGCTGGGTGGGCACCAGGCTCAGGTGGCGCGTGCTGATTGCCGCCTGGCTGGCTGAAACTGTTGCTGGCGCTGTCTTTCTTAATGCCCTCATGCCAGTGGAAAACAAGCCCACCGACAAGCCCCACCAGCGACAGCGCGCTAATGAACTTCCAGCAATTACACCATCCGCGGCGTCAGACCTGTTAGCTAGAGCCAGTTTGTGAGCTTTGATTTGCAGCCAGCACACACACACACACACACACACACACACACACACAGAGCAACAGTTTCACATCACTACTATCCTTCTCTTTAAGAACCACATTTTCTCCCAACCCTCTACAGCTCTTTGCCCTTCTTGTAGGAAAGGTGAAGGTCCGCTATACACCCCCAATCTTCTCATAATAGGAAAGCAGATTTTAATCTTCAGTACAAAGCAACAATTTGTGTGAGGTGTTCAGAGTAAAAGGCTGCCACCTGGGATGCCTCGGGGCAAGACTGAGAGGGCGGCTGCGCCCCACCTAGGCAGTACTGCACTGGTAAATCTTTACCAGCCAGCTCTCCAGGAGTTAAGCGTAGACTAGCGTCTGCCCATTTCTGGGGTACATACTCCCTCCACGCCTGATTTTGAGCTACTGACATGAAGCCATTCTTGGGTAGGCACCATTGTCTATCGCAGCTCTCCCTCTGGTTCTACTGTCTACTAGTCTGTAATATAAATCCACTAAGCACAAGAGTAGCAACTTGTGAAGTAATTGGCAACAGTTTAGGCATGAAGTGGAGAAGAGCCGAAAGCTAATTTCATGTTCAGATGTGCTAAAAATTGTCTCTGGCAAAGCAAAAGGATGACCTGGTGGGACGGGATTCACACCACCAGGGTCAGCCTCGTGCTGGACAGCATGTACCACGTCTTCCCACACACCACACTTGAGTCAAGCCAAAAGAGCCTGGCTTGCGCTGTTTAAAGAACTATCTTACCCCCTTCTAATAGTTTCTGTCCTAAGATTCTTCCTATAGCATCAATGTGGTTTGATGAAATTTAAGATTTGGAAAGGACATCCTGGATCACCCACTCTAGTGGTTCTTGACTCTCTTAGACCCCAGGCCTCCCTTTTCCCAGTTTTATGGAGGGATGGTGGAAGCATATATTTTAAGACTACAATTTTATCAGTCTCGTGAATGTCCATCTTTGGGTATCTATACCACCATCATCTTCTGTAAATGCTCTGTAACAACCACACAAGAAAGTAGTAGGTAATACAACCCAGCACAAATATATTCTAAAATCAATATAGTGAGCAATTAATGCTCAGGTGCATGTATCAGGAGACACAGTGGGCCCCGATAGGCGGATTTGTATGGAGAGTTAGGAGGAGTGTACTGTGTCGCTGAAACACACGCACGGGACCTACATGTAGGACTCACACGAGAGCAGCTTTGCTGTCCTCCACATGACTTTCCAGAAGCGATGTACACACATTGTGACTTTCCAGCAATAAAGGAAACAAGTCCCCAGATTTATAAAATGGCTATAGGTTAAGCCTGGGCAAAGATGCTTGTGCTTCAGGGGTCCCCCCTTAGCCATAGGGGCTCTATTCCAAGACCCCTAGCATGGCCTGGGACAGAGGACAGTGCCAGGCCCTCAGCATACTCTCTGCACATTCACACCTTGAGAAAGTTTGATTTATAAATCAGGCGCATGAAGAGATTGACAGCAATGCTGCATAATAAAATAGAAAAACTAAAACATTGCACTGTAGTAAAAGTTATTTAAAACTTATGAATTTTTATTGCTAGAGTTTTCCATTTAGTACTTCTTTCCAACTGTCGTTGATGGGTAACTGAAGTCATGGATAATGAAACTTTGAGTAGGGATCCTCCTGTACATAGAATGGAGCTAATGTCTAGATATATGTCATATTATAATAATTGTATAATCTTTTCATGATATTCTAGAATCTTGTTGAATGGGAAGAGATTTTTCTGGAACAGTCCTATAAATGGCAAAACATCTCCCTCCCAATTATTGAGACAATACAAAAAATCCCCACTGTTCCTAGAGATGGCAAATTAGTATAATTTAATACACGTTTTGTAGAAACAAGCTTTATATGCCGGCCCCACCCCTGGGGTGCACTGAGATGGCGATTGAGACTGGGTGTGGTGATGTGTACCTGGAATCCCAGCATTTGGGAGGCTGTAAACAGGTAGATCACTACAAGTCTGATCTAGTAGTGAGACCCTAAAGACCCTGTAGACCCTTCCCTAGAATAAAAAAATAACCCGACCAAGCTTTATATTTTGGGTATATTAGTTAAATTGGCTTCAGTCACAAAAACCCATAAATCACCACTTAAACTGACAGCTGCTTTGTTGTAGCAATGTCCCGAACCCTATCCATAACCCTGTGTCTCAGTTTTCTTGTTGCTCAGACAAAAAAAATCTGAAGCTCAAAGTTATAGGCAGAAACGTTCATTTAGCTCATGGTTTGTAGAGGTTTCAGCTCACAGTTGGCTGCCTGTAGAGCTGGAAGGCACAGTAGAGGGGTGTGGCTGAGGAGGACCAGTCCACAGCGGGCAGAAGCCACAGGCGGCAAAGTAGTGAATGAGAAGCAGCACGCCGTGGCAGAAGCCCTCTTTCTGTCCCTTACACTGTGCCCGGCTGGATGGCTTTAGGGAAGGTAGCACGCTGACCCAGAACCATGCCAAGCCAAGCTGTGGGCTGATGGGTAATCACACACGCTTCATCCCAGCATCATACACTCCAGATCCAGGCACCTCTGAAAAGCCCTGCCTGCGACTGCACGAGGTGTTGGGGGTCATCTAGATACAAGCTGCACCTTCCTAACTCTGATGACATCCAGGGACCTGTTTCCCCTGTCCATCCTGCCACCCACTGGCCAGCTTCAGCGTGGCACAATCTAGTACCTGTGTGGTACAGATAGCCCTGAGGAGATTGGGGCTTTAAAGATCTCCCTTCCCAGGGCTGCTGTCATCCAGCAATCCTTCTCAGAGAAAATGGCGTGATCTCTGGGAGTTACAATGAATCAGTATCTTCTTGGGGATCTCAGCTCTTAGAGCTGCTCTAATAAAACATAGCACACTAGGGATGTCTAAACACAACCAAAGCTGGAAGTCAGGAACCCAGGATGAAGGTACCAGCAGAGTCTGTGTCCAGCAAGGCTTGCTTCCTCCAATTGCACTCATCTTTTCCCTGTGTCTTCATGTCTGAAGGGATGAAAAATCCTTCTGGGGCATCTACATAGAAGGCACGGATCCCGTTCATGAGGCTCCATGGTCGTGGCCCACCCTCTTCCCACGGGCTCCACGGCGCAGTACCATGACACCAGGATCACTGTCAATGTGTGAGCATTAGGGGACACAAAACAATTGGACCATAGTGGTGGGGCAACACTCCATCAGGCTCCACTGGGGGTAGAGTGGATGCCTAATGAAGTGAGGATTATGTAAGGAAGGAGGGGGCACGTGGAATGCTCCTTAGACCATCAACAGTGCCCAGTTTGTTGTTTCTGGGGCTGTCTGGTTGGTGGTGGAGCTGGACAGAAGCAGTGAGCATGAGAGGAGAGACTGCCAGCCTGAGGCCTTTGCTCACCTCTGTGCTTTCTTTGATGGCATCAAGAGTGTTCTGGGCTCAGCAGTTTCCCATGATCATCATATATTAAGTGCTTGATAATATTTTTAAAAATCAAGAGAAAGGTGGCTCTGTCTCAGCCTGGCCTGACCACCTACCCCTTGAGCTACCCACGGGTCCACGGCCTCTTTGCCAGATTCTGTGCAGGCTGCACCCACCCACCCTTTACCCCCTGCCACCTCTGTAGCAGCACCACCTCAATCCCCAGTGAGAAAGGCTAGGCAGAAGTCGTCGCAGCAGGCAGCTGGCGTTGCACCCTTGCTGGCAGTTTGTCTGGATAAGTGTGCTTGACAGTGAGACAAGGCCATAGTCGTAAGGGCTAGAGTGTGACCAAGATCTGGAGGACCTGGCTGATGGGAAGAATATGCTGTGGCTCAGTGAGAAGATCATCAACAAGGTTCAAAAGAGAGATGTGAACAGACCTTGAGGATATTCCCATGTGGGGACTAGAAAGGCCCAAGATGGTAGGGGTAGTAACCAATGAGCATTCACAGCTTCCTTCCAGAAGATGCCTAACTTTCTCTGAAGTACCTGCTGTGTAATGTGGCATGCGCCCCACCCAGCTTCCCTTATCTTGAGCCAAATTCTTCTGTGTGACCACCAGTTTGTGTGAGTGGAGTTTAATGAAGCCAAGGACAAATGGCCAGGTTCAGGGTGATGGGACAGAGACCAAAAACAGTGACAGGAAGCAAGCTGTGAATGAGATGGGGAGGTCAGCAAGACAGGAAATTGGAAGTAGAGGTGACTGTGGGAATGCTACCCCCATGGGGTCTCCGGAAATCTGGGGTAGAGCCAGAGCCTTCCCACAGGATGTGGCGAAGAGGCTCTGCAGTTGCGTCTGAGTCCTTGAGGATGTGTGGCCCCGTCTGACTCTTGGATAATTCAGTCTCTACCCACAACTCTTCTGGTTAACAGTTTACAGACAATAAAGAAACTAGGATCTTGATACACCAAAGTTTAGTGTCATCATAGGTGCAAGATAGGATGTGCTGGCTCCTGGATGTGATCTTCCCAGATCACGTTTTTCTGTGACCTTTTCCCATGCCTGAAATCTCCAGAGCTGCCAACTGCACCAGGCTGCAGTCATAACCAAGGCTTGTGGGATTTCCCAAGTAGACCTGTTCCCTCTGGGTCGCTAATCTTCTCAGGCATTTCCCCTACTATCTTGTTATAAACAATCTGTTCTTTATCACCTATGACTGGTACAGTGACCCGGCCTGAGGAACCTGAAATCTTATCTGGGGGAAGGGACATGTGGGCTGAGACTCAAAGCAGGAGTTGGTGTAGGCCAGGAAGAGAAAGGAGAGTGTGGACACAGCTCAATGAGTAAGACACACACCAAAAACTCCCCTCCCGCCGCCTGTCTCCACCTCTGCAGTGGGTAGCCCAGATTTGACATTCCCTATAAAGTAGAAACACTAGAAAACGAGTGGCCATTAGGTCTTTATGTTCTACCTCCTTATCAAGACCCATTTGATTCTGGTGGGTGTGCACGTGCGCACACACACACACACACACACATACACACACATCTCATTCTTTCCTCAGCCTCCTGGAACAGGAAACTCGTGTGTGGGTGTTCCTTATCTTACTTCTTTGCCCCACAAAGAATGAAGCTGTGATAGAGAAGTGAATAGAAGGTGCCTTTATTTGATTACTTTATAAAACAAAAGTTTTGAAAGAGTTACAGCACAGCAGTGGCAAAGGGTACAGATGGAGCCCAATTAGCAATTTTTTGACTTTACAAAGGAACAATCATTCTGATTTAATTTTGTGCCTGTTATTTAACAAGTGGCATGTGATATTCAACATTACTATAAAAAATACACGTTTTATTAGGTGATTTCACTCACTGCAGGCTAACGTAAGTGTTTTAAGCATATTTAAGTTAGGCTGGGCTGAGCTTTGATATTTGGTAGTTTAGATGGATCCAATAACTTTTGACATGATATTTTCAACGTTGCATTGATTTTGCAGGATTGTATTGCTCACTTTTCCCACTGTTGGGACAAAATACCTGATACCTGCAACCTCAAGGAGAAAAAGTTTATTTGGCTTATAGTTTCAGGGTTCAGTCCATATCCAGCTGGCTCCTTGGTGGGAGGTCACAGTGGAGGAAAACTGCCCAGATCCTGTGATGTGGGAGGCAGAGAACAGCTGAAGGCCAAGAGGAAGGGGCCAGGACCAGGCAAAGTCCCCAGGGCCGCACCCCCATCGCCTGTTTTCTCCATCTTCACCACCATTCAGGCACCATATTGTCGAGAAGATTAAGGCCTGAACAGTCTGGTCAGCTTTCCAGGACTCCCTTAACCCAGTGAAGGTGACAATCTGGATCAACTGGCCCAAAGCTGAAAGCCCACTAGCAATTGGGGAGCATCCGGATGTGCTTGGAGTCCCACCATTTATGTTTAGAGTCCAGCCATGCCAAGTGCAGGCTACACAAGCCGTATGGACTCCCGGAGCCTCCTGCTTTCCATTCCCTGAGCTATACTTGACAATTGATAGCTGTCTCAGGGCACAATCATCGGGTTGGGCTGGGAATTCAGGCCAAGCACTTTAAACAGTGCTGGGCACATAGCAAGTGCTCAGTACCAGTACCTGGCACTGTTTCTCCAGCAGAGGTTGAACATCAGAACAACTCCTTGGACTTTTTCATCATGGAAGATTGAGAGGCATTAAGTAGTTGGCTCTGAATTTAAGAAAGATATCTCTGCCTTCTACCTCCCTGTCCCAGTTCACTCACTGAGGGTAAGTTTTGGCTGATTTCTCAAGATGTAGCACTGTATTGGTGAGAAATGCCAGGATGGTCCAGTCCCGTGTCTGGGTGTGGAGGCTGGGATTGGGGCTGGGGTCCCTGAGAGACAGTTTTCCACCTCTCCAATAGGCATATTTTGTGCTGCTTTTGTGGTCTATGCAGTGCACATGGGGTGTATGCACACGAGCACTTACAAATGCGTGCCCATTCCATAGGTGGACGTGACGCCTGCGTTCATTTCTCCTTTGATGCTGTTCTCTTCTGAAGCAATCATTTCTCAAGCCCAATGTAGGAAAGTGACTGAAATTATTTCTCTGTGGTCACCAGCATGTGGCAGATGAAATACATTTTAAGTACATGCCACCGTTGCTGCCCACAGTGAACGACAGACTCCAGCCGCCACCTTCAAACACCAGGCAGCTAGCCTGAGGTGTGCCCTTGGAAGTTCTGAAGCAGGAGGAAAATGAGAGCTCTTCCCTTTCACCCGGGTGACTTCTTGGCCAACGGCCTGCAGAACAGCTCCTGCTGGTGAGGTCTGGAGGGATCTGAGGAAGCCGGGGCCAGCTCTAGCTTCCCCACAATCATCCCTGCTGTAGAGTTAGTTGTGTCTCTTCTACTAGCTCTTTGACCAACGCTGTCATTAGGAAAGAATTTACTGGCTTGATGTTAATATAAGATAATGGTTTCTGGAGGATTCCTGAGCAGCAGCTAGTAAGTGTAAGCAGTCTCCTGAGAAGCTGGAATGACATAGGAGCTCTAGGGCACCTGGGAGCCCTGGTCTGCCATCTCCAAAGGGACTTTTTGGTCTTGGAGCTGAGTTAGTAACCATTCTTAGAAAACGCAAGCTTCACACCTTGCGTATGCAGTTATCTTCTTATTTCTCCCCAGTCTGTGAGCGATTCTTGCATTTTTGTCTCATGATGTCCACCACAGATAAACCCCTTGACAGACCCCTTGTGCACTTCTTTCTACATGCAAAGAAAAAGAGAGAAATAAATTGATAGGGGCTGGGGAGATAGCTTAGCAGCATAAGCACCTGCCTAACAAGTGCAAGGTCCTGAGTTTGAATCCTGGTACAAAGGAAGGAAGGAAGGAAGGAAGGAAGGAAGGAAGGAAGGAAAGAAAGAAAGAGGTTAATTTTGATGGATATGCTTATAAAAAAAAAAAACTGCTTGCTATCAACTCAGAACATCACACCCTGAAATGTGCCAGGAATATTTCAGTGGGGCTTTAAAATATTAACTAATTATTTTCTGAATACGCCAGTATTTTGTGTTCTATACCAGCTGATAAATATATAATCAGATATGTTACTATGTGTATCATGAAATTTACTCTTTTAAAGGGGGCATAGTGCCTCACACCTGTAATCCCAGCACTCAGGGAGGCTGAGGCAGGGAGATTCTAAGTTGGAGCCCAGCCTGGGCAATTTAGCAAGACCCTATCTCAAAGTAAAAAAAGCAATAATAAAAAGGCTCGGCATGTAGCTCAGTGCGAAGTCCTAAGTTCAGTCCTTAGTATGTCCACTACTATCTTGACCATTTTTAGATGAACCAACTTTGGGTTCTGAGTCACGAGACCCAGGTCTGCTGCTGTGCGAGCCGAGCCTCACGGCTACGGTCTCCAGGACTGCTTCACCTTCCCCACCTGAAGCTCCAGCCCCTCACAGTGGCCTCCCTGCTGCTGCCCAGCAGGACAGCTCTGGGTGCAGGTCAGCTTGGCGCCCTGAAACGAGCAGGCAAAATGCTCGGAGGGGTGACTCTGTGGGTCACGTCCAGGGGGCAAGAGGAGGCACCAGAGCAGGACATCAGGGACCCAGTGAGAAGGACAGGGAGGTCGATGAGTCTGCTGCGCCTGCTGGAGGCGGCACCAAATCTCTTTTGGTCCCTGCGGGAGGGAGCCGTGAGGAGAGCAGCCCAGGGAGCACAGCTGTGCTAGCGGCTGCCTTTGGTTCCCTCCAAATTGACTGTTTCTGTGTTTTCTGTTGCTATAACTAAGTGTCTGAGACCAGGTAACTTACAAAGAGCAGGCGTTTATTGGGTCATCATTCTGGAGACTGGGATGTCCAAGAGCATCTGCTCAGCATTTGCTGACACCCTCGTGCTGGGTCATGACACGGTGGGGGACATCATGTGCATGGAGACAGAGTAAGCATGCCAGGAGGTGTTTGCTTTGACCGCCAACCACTTCCTCTGCTGGCCCGCCAGCCCACTAGTCTATGTAGGGATTAATCCATACACTGGGCAGGATCTTCAGAATGCGGTCGCCGCCCCAAGGTTCCACCTGCAATTGCCATTCACATTTGATTTGGGGTATTTCTAACCTCAAATGTGAGGAGCACATTCAGACCAGAGCACTGATCCCCTTTCAGTCCCTCTTGGGAGTAGAATGTGCAGCTGGAGCCCGTGTATGTCTCACATGTAGATGTTTCAAAAGGAACTATCTAATGTTTTGGTTCTTGCCATATTACCTGGAAGAAGCAATCTTTGAGCCAAAGGGAAAATATTTGTTACTCCAAGCCTGGTGAGTTTTCTCCAACACAAACACAAACACCCTTCCAAAAATAACCACCCTTCCCATGGGGCCATACCAACTCAGTTAGAGCCACAAGGAGAAGGAGTTAGACCAGCAAGACCATGGGAGAGAGAGGGCATCTCATGGAAAAGGTCCGGAGCTTCCCAGAGAAGAGAAGGCCGGAGATGCTGAGCCCAGAGCAGGTTGGATGCAAGAAGCGAGGTGGCAGGGGCTTGGGCTTGCTCTCTGTGCCCTGCTGTGGGCCTGGTGCTCGGTGCCATCGGAGGGCTGCCCAGATGCTGTGGGCTTCTGGCATAGGAGGACAGGGCAACATGAGGCCAGGGTGTGGTATTCCTAGGGAGTTAGAGACATTTAGAAATTATTTTCTGCAACATAAGTCTAATGTTTCATGTTTTTACGATCTGGATTGGTCTCGGGAGCCTGGTAGGGTTAGTGAACTCCCAGAGCGGCACTGTGTGTGGAAAGTGTGGTTAGCAGTCCGAATGCTCACACATCAGCTGTGCCCCCGGGGGCTGCTGGCCGCAGGCGTTGTGAAACAGCCTGGGAGGGGGGGCTGTCCAGTGAGAGCGGCCAGGCAAGTGGAAAGGGAGAAAGGAAGCAGGATTCGTGGGGCATCCACGGCGCCCCCTGCCCGTGAGGCATTAGCCTAGTGTATCCGAGGCACCTGACTGCACTGAAGGGTCTCCGACATTGAGTTGCCACCAGGAGGGCAGAGCGAGGGCAGACAGCCTGCTACGGACGCACAGCTGGCACAGCGCCTGAGCACTGGGCCTCACCTCAGAGCCTCAGTCTTACAGTCCTATTGGCCTGTGAAGGGAGTTTGTGCCCTCCTCGTACTTGCAGTGAGAAGAAGGGTGGTAACCACAAAATACTTTATTTTAGATGATTTCAAGAAGACATACACATTAAGAAAGCTATAGCAAGTGTTTTTTTTTTCTGAAAGTTGTAGCAATAATAATGGGTTGCATTTACATAGTGATAAGATGATAGATTTTGTATTTGAATTTCAAGATGTTTATATTAATGTGGAATGTTTAAAAGCAGTCCTGTGAAGCCAAGTGCTACTATCTCATTTTACAGATGGAGACAATGAGAGTCCAAAAGATAAGTAATCTGGGTGTCCTGGCACCTGCGTGTAGTTCCTGCTACTTAGAAAGCTGAGACAGGACAAGGCCCCACCTTAGGAATTTGGGGCATGGGGGGCAGAACATAGTAAGAGCCTGTCTCTGAATGAAGAAATAACTAACTCTAGAACAAGATTAATTCTTTCTATAACAACTCACTGTTTGTAAGTCAGTGTACTTTAAATATATAGATTGATGAAAAGGTAACCATCATTAGTTAAATTATAACTTTGTTTTCCTAAAAATCTGTTTTAAAAGAGATTTTTAAAGCCTTAAAATTTAGTCTAGTCATGGCACACACCTGTAAGCCCAGTACAGGGGAGGCTGAAAACAGGAGAATCACTGAGTTCCAGCTGCGTAGTGAGACCCTGTACCAAACACATAAATTAAAATAATAATAATGATAACAATAAATACAAAGTTAAGATTATTACCCAATACACAGATTTCAAAATACCTAGCTCCTTCCAGAGTCTGTGAGGACAAGAGAGCTTCTGAACAATGTTTCCTGTATGAACATGTCACATAAAATTTTTCCAGTTGATCATTGGGGAGAAGAATGGTCTTTAAAATGTTGAAAGAGACCGTCAAGAGCGTTGGAAGCTGTCGCTGTATTGGAAAAAGGAACAGCCAGGGTTTATACTATATGCTGTGCTTTACAAATGCTATATTTTCCTCTGTCATTTTCTCTTGAGTGACTGGTGCCAAAGCCTCTGAGAAGCAAGACGAGTCTCCGAGCAGAGTCTCTCAGCACTGTGTGGGAATTTAGCAATGTTCTGTGGAAGAGACCAACACAGTGAGGCTTTTGCTGAACCCAAGAACCCTAATTCCTGGTTCCCAACCAGAAAAGCACAAAACGAGTTTTATGTGTGAGATCCGGAGTCAGAAAGATTTCCCAGAAGATTCCAAGGCCTGTGGGAGTTGTAATGGAGGGCCGCACCCAGTGAGAGAGAAGGGGGTTGGAAAAAGATTGATAACATTTTGAGGTGTCCAGATGTTTTTGTTACATTAAATTTTGCTCCCAGCATTGGGATTGCAGACAGAGACACTATTAATCCGGGTTATGCATAGCCTTAACCTCCAACAGGCTATGGGACTCCTGTACTTCTGCCTCTGGCCTGGACCCCGCTCTGAGACTCAGGCCTGCGCAGCCTGCAGCCTGCTTCCCAAGTCCTTGGAGATATCTCAGAGCAACTCCACTTCCACCTGACCAGCCCACACTCGGCTCTTGCTTGGAGACTGAGCCTGGCTCTGGTATTCTTCCCAAAGGACATGACCGCCACCAGCTGCAGGGTGGAGGTGAGTAACACTCCTCAGCACCCCCAGCCCACTTCCCTTCGAATCCCTCTCCATCCTCCTCAGCCTCCTCTCTCCTTCTCACTCCCCACATCTTTCGTCATCTCTCCCCTCCCTTCTCTGTCTTCTAACTCCTTCCTTCCTTTGACCCCCCTCACCCCAAATCCTCTCTCTCTCTCTCTTTCTCTCTCTCTCTCTCTCCTGGTCCAGGGCTTGATTCTTTCCTGGGGCTTCACAGACACCCAGACCCTCCAGCACTCATTCCAAATGAGGTCCCACACTGCTGTCAGGTTGAACAAAGCTTACAGCAGGTCAGTGGACAGCACGGGAACTGCAGGATGCCCACGTGTGTCAAAATGTCATACTGCATGTGTACCCTACACTTATACAATTTGTTTGTGAGTTATACCTCAATAAAACTTTCTCTCTCTCTCTCTCTCTCTGTCTGTCTCTCTCTCCTCTTTCTGTCTCTCTCTATCTCTGTCTCTGTAGGTCTGTCTCTGTCTCTCTGGCTCTCTGTCTGTCTCTCTGTCTCTCTGTCTCTATCTCTCTCTCTCCCCTCCCCCCCCCCACACCATAGGTGGCTTTCTCTGTCCTTAGGGAAAATGTTCTTATGGCTCAGGACTCTGACACGGGGAGGTGCTGCCACCCCTCGGCCATGCCCCGTGCTCCTGCCCCACCCTTGGTGAGGGTCCTTCCATGTCTGCCTCTACCGGAGCAGCTGCTTCCTCCTAGCGCTGCCTGACTACCTTGCACCGCCCCTCCTGAGCCCGCAGACCTCAGCACTGCTGGGTCCTCTCCGACCTGCCTCTGGGTCAGCTCAGTGAGGGTGACAGTGGAGCTGCCTGTATCTGTGTGTGGATGCTTTTCTGAAATTGTAATTTAACTCACATTTGTGTCATTATGGAATGACTGTGTCCCCTGTTACCTGGACTGTAAGCCTGGGCCACACAGGCAGAGATAGTTTCTGACTTGTTCTCTCTAGTTTTATTTATTTATTTATTGTCTCTAGTTTTAAATTGAAAGAATAAATAAAAGTGAAATTATAACTGAGTAGGAAATTGCCAGTGGCGTTTCTGAGGCTCCCTCACATCTATGAAAATCCTGACCTTGCTTAGCTATTGCAATCTGTTCAAATTTAGATTTAAAAAAAATAGGGAAATAGTTGTGCTAAGAATATTCTGGAAGTGCAAACCTAAATGATTATGTTAAAAAGCCACTATGGTGACTGGGTCTGTAACAGCACTGATAAAATTTGGTTCTGTAGAAATGAAATTTGGAAATGCCTAAATCTATTATGTAAGTCTGCAGTGTCTCCCAGGAGCCCCGTGTCGAAGGCTCGGCCTCTGAGCACCAATCCTCAGAGGCGCGTTGTCTTAGGAAGGTGACTGGGTCCTGAGACTCTAACCTCCCCACTGGACAAACTCATTTCTCTGTTGTGGCTTGATGGACTGCTGGGAGGTGGTGGGATCTTCAGGGGCAGGGCTTTGTCAGGGGCAGCAGGGCTTGTCGTTCTGGGAGGGCACACTGTCCCGGGGGCTCCGTTCTCTCTGTTTCTCTTGCTCTGTCTTCTGCTTTCTGGTGACCGGGACACCAACAGCTTTGCTTCACCGAAGGGCTCTGCCGTGATGTTCAGTTTCTCAGGCCCAGCAACAATGGAGCGAGGTGGACAAGGACTGACACTGGACCAGAAGGAGTTTTTCTCCCGTAGGTTGATTTTCTCATTTTTTTAAAGCATAAGGTAAAGTCAGGAATGATGCATATTGTAAATTCCTAGTGATTTACACCTTTATTACTTTTTCTATCATTCTGGAGTTTTTGTTGATTTTTGCTACCTCTGTATAATTAAACTTTGCTTTGGAGCTTTCTGAGAGCAAGACTTTTCACAAATTTGGGAAAGACCGTGTCGGAAGAGAGCTGCAGGAGACGCAGCTACGAGGTATCTTGGAATCCAAGGGAATTCGGCCCATGCCATCTCCACTGGCTTTTTGCAATTTTTGCTAGTTTTCACCAAAACCATTCAAACTACAGGCCTGAGATTGTATGAAGGAATATAATAATTTGTGCCAAAGGATCAGCTGGCCTAGGGTTTTCCCAGCCTGCTGGCGATGGCTGGTAGTCTTTACCCAGAGATAGTCGTTAAGTAGAAGTTTGAGTTGTGTAAAGCCCCTTGATTTGTGAGTACTTCCTGGCTTCCTACTCTGTATCTGCATTAAAATTCTTGAGTTACACACGAGTCACGGAGCAGTGGAAACGAGAGGTGATCGCACGTCTGCGGGGACTGGGGTGATGCCGTTCACCAGCCGCTCTGGCTCCGAGGACTGACCTGACGTCTCGGCCTGTGGATTTGGAGAACATAACTCAGTTTCTGCTTTGAGTTCATCTGCGTGTCTTCTTCCCAGAAGAGCACGAAGAACGTCCTGAGAGTTTTCAGATTACAGTTTATTAAAATTCCTAAATCATCTCCAAAAGGGAAATATGACCTGAGTAAAACAATTTTTTGAATGTCCATTAGAACAAAACCTGGTGTTTTATTCAAAACAATTAATTGTGAATTGGGCTTCAAGGAGGCCATGGGGGAGCATTTTAAGCTTCCATTGACTTGAAGTCAATACTCACCGCCATATAATCGTGAGTATATTATGCTTAAGAAACACGTCTGTGCATTCCCCATGTAACATAATAGTAAGAAACTTGAGGCCAACTTTCAACAGCTGAAGCAGAAGTTTCAACAATTTTCCTGTGAATTAGGATCATTCTGAATTAGCAACTTGGTTAGACAGCCAATTTGGACAATTGAGACCCCAAAGTGGTGTCTTAGGTCTGATTTATTTGCTTTGGCTGTCTATATAACTCCAGTCACTGGGCAATCGCTCACGGAACAAATGTGGAACTGCCCTTCATACGCACATGTCCCCTTTCTGGGCAAGTGTTTAAATATAAGCAGGCGAGCCCGCCTCTCCCATGATTGAAGGATGCTGTTAGAAGGCCTCACATCTGCCTCTTCGTTCTTGCAATTCAGACAGCAATGGGAAGCGTGTGAGCATGGAAAGCCCCTGGTGGCAATTGTGGGATGAAATGTTTTAATTGACGAAAGAGCCCCTTGGCTAAATTCTCATCTCTGTAGAACTTGTCAGAAGTGTTCAGTTTCAAGCCAAAAAGCTGCCAGAATGAAGGCCAATCATTAATGACAGAAAGATTAGGAGAGCAGAGATCAGCTGGCTGCTCAACAGCACATAATGAGACGAAACGCTGGAGAGTCGGCTGAGGGCACTCGACCCAGGGCCGGGACGCAACAGGAGAGGGCCGGATCGGATGCCCACCGCCTCACGCGGGCATCGCAAGCGCACAGAGCAACACTTTGCAAACGGGACACTCCAATGTATTTCTACCTGATTCTTTTCTTTCTTGTGTATCTAAGCTGTTTTGAATATGGGAGAAGACGGAGCATAAAAATTGCAAGTGGCCAGAGGGGAGTGTGGCTCAGTAGAAGAGCACCAGCCTAGCATATGCAGGGCCCCTGGTTCATCCTCCAGGACCACCAGAAAAAAGCCAATGGCCGTTCAAGATAGGCAGTATATCCTATATGTTTACATTCAGTCAGGAGCAAATAGCATTTTGGTCAGTGAAGGACAACGTGTCCGCCTATACCATAGAACCCACATGTGGTGTGGTCCTTCTAGGTTTCTGGGTTGGAGGAGCACTCTGTGACGGTGACAAGATCACACAACAGCACATTTGTCAGAATGCATCCACGCATGCCCAGCTATTGGCGTCACACTGAGCTTGGCACTTGAGTCTGATGTTCTTGCTGTGTAGGTGTCCAAGGATCTCAGCTCTGAGGCCATGAAATTGCAAGAGTCAGGGCTCCAGTGGTAGCTGGAATGCTTAAGTGGAGGCATGAATGCATGGGGGGACATGCCCCAAGCAAGGTCATTAAGAGATTTTGTTCTTTCATTTTTATACTTACACAAGGTTAGATGGCATAGCTGACTGTATACCTAGGGTCTGTAATAGGCACACACCCACAAGGACACACACACACACACACACACACCCCACATATCTTATAACTTACTGCTCCTAAGATTGTGATGCACAAAACAATATGAGATGTATGAAGCACAAGAGGAAATGATAAATTCAGAAGGCATGGTAACCACGAGATGGACCAGCCTGCTGCTGCATCACGCGGCAGGCTGCCTCACTCGGACTTATTTTCAGGAATTACGAGGGCGCTCTAAGTAACATGAAAACATAGTAGAGTCAATGTGTACACCACTACTGTAGTAGGCTTTTTATGGCTATCAGCTGCAATGTACTACAACGTAATTGTATGCGCTCTACTCCTGTACAGCTGGCAGCTCGGGGGCTGTGTTCTCTCTACTGCCATCGCAAACACGCGAGAGATGCGCTGCACCGTGCTACAGCTGCTGTGACTTCACCAGGTACAGGAGGCTCTGGGCTGCGCTCTAATCTCCTGGCACCCCGTGCTGTTTGTGGTCTTTCACTGACTGAAGCATCATGCAGTACACGACTTTGCTATCGTTCTACTTGGGTTTGTTACAAATGACAACATTCCATGAAATAAAAGGTGTGTTTTAACCCCTCGGGTAACTAAGGCAGAACAAGAACTTTAAAGCGAAAAAAAGGGCACTTTAAAAAAATGATGTTGTTTTTAAGAACAAAAGAGAGCAAAATAGTGACTGGAGAGCCAAATAGTGACTACAAAGTAAAGAAGCTAGTGTTTTCCAGAGCAAATTTTCATTAACATTTTTTTTTTTTTTAAAATCCTGTCCTAAGCAGAAAACAGGTTTGGCCACGAAAGTGAGTTCATTCCCTGCTTGTGATCAAGTGTGACTTTCAGATTTATAAACTCACAGGCCACTCACATCATGTTAGTCATGGAAGTGGGGCAAAGTTTGACTTTGAAAGATGTTTACAATATTTTTAGGTTCTGTAGCAAGCAAGTGTCCAGGGAAATTTGCCACGTGGGTTCACACTGCTGCCTGCACCCTGACGTTTTCCTGCCTGTGTTCTCACTGTTCGTTGTCTGCATTACCAGAGAGGTATTGTCACCTCACTCAATGACAGACCAATGACAGACTGAGATGCTCAGTCATAAGATGTAGAG